>VZRV01007336.1:1527992-1612083 GCA_013398115.1 Falcunculus frontatus | reverse complement strand
GGGGGGGGCGTAGCTGGAAAAAGAAGATGACAAGGGGTTGTTTTGTCTTTGCAAAAAGTAAAAAGCAGCAGCATATATTCTTTCAACAAGAATCTGTAGTTTTTCCATATGCTGGAATAGGGTCTTTATATTTTGGAAGGGAACACAGCCTAGTCTTATACCAGACTGTGGCTTTTGCCACCCCTTGAATGGTGACAATTTGACTAAGTTATAAGATATAGAGTACTTCCCACACACATGATAGAAACTTGGCTGCTAACTTCACCGAAAGCACTCATCCTGAACTGCCAGAGCCAATACATGTTTTTCGAGTAGCAAGTCCTAGCTGTGAGGACCAGATAGACTCCTGTTGCAGGAATGAAGGGTGAGGTGAACAGGTTGTTCAGTGATGATCAGTGTTCCCAGGCCCTCACACCCCACCTTCCAGGGAGGAAAACGGTGAGCTCATTTGAATGCCCTAAAAAATGCCATGGAGGAGCAGGACAAGAATCGGAACAGAGGAGAGGTTGGAGCGGCTAGAGGATGGGGAGAATAAAGGGAAATGCTGGGCCAAGCCATAGTTGTGGACAATATGTGGATGCTTCAAAGTAGAGAGAAGTTTACCAGTACTGCAGGTTTGATGCTCTGTTAGTGTGTCAGGCATGAGCACCTCATTTGAACCAGTGCCGAAAGGAGGACGTGCTGTTGGGTGTCCCATGCCACCTGCAGCCCCATCCTCACTGGCAGCTGCTTTGTGAAGTGCTCCTGGGAGATGGGTCTCAAGGAGTGCTGGGAGGAGACGTGCTGACCTAGGTGCATCACGGGAGGTGTTTCTGTACTACAGCTGCCCGTGGGACAGAGATTTGCTTGTATGGGAAGCCAATAATGGGTGGAGGAAATTGGCATCCTTGGCTGAAAGATAGGAAGGGAAAGACTTCCAAACATGAGGATGAGAACAGGGAATCGAGGCAGCAAGACAAAAACAGATGGGAAAGGATTTGTGAGGTGTGTTTTTAAACATGGCTGTTGAAAGCAGATGAGAATCATTCTGTAGAGGCAGAGGTGAGCCTGAACCAGAGCACTTACTCTAGCATTTCTGGGACTCCCAGCCAAACACAGAGAGATAGGCTTGATCTTCCTTTCCCGGGCAAGGTATGCCAAAAAATGGTTCTGTATAGTTTGAAGATTCCATTACTTCTTTTTTTCCATTTTAATTTAACATTTTTCAAAGAAATTACTAGAAAGGGGTAGGGCTTACCTTCAGTCTTAAACACCTCTGTTCTCCAAGTGGAAAAGTGGGAGTAATTTCCTATCAGAAGTGCAGTGGAGCTGCAGCTGTAAGAAGGAGCTAGAAAAACAACGCACGCCTTGAAGTCCAGGAGCTTCCATTGCCTGCATAATGCAAAGTAATAAAGTTACACTGCTAACTTGAGGCCTCGAAGCTCAGAAATACTTCTCCAAAATGTGGTTTGGTTTATAAAGAGTTTAATTCTGTTGATGCAGAGGTTGTGATGAAAGTTGGTTGAAGGAATGTGCTCTCCCCAGTCTGCGAATGCAAACTAAACAACAGTGGTCCCAGGACCCAGCTGCACCCGGGGGAAGTGTCCGAGGGGGGAGGCTGCTGGAAGGGTAGATTGGGTGGCCTTGGAGGCAGCAGAACTTTGCAAAAGTCTATCTACCACTTCAGCATCTGTCAGGGTTTTTGTTCAGCAATAACCACAAGCTAAATTTGCCATATATAATTCCTGAGAGAAGCCAGTGGTAACTGATGTTTTGATTTTTGAGTGTGTTCCTGTGAAACTGCTCAAATCTCAGTTGTAGTTTGGAAACACTGCCCTATCAGAGAACCAAAATGAATTTACCTTCAGGGTTGTCCCCATGGTAAGATTGTCATAAAAATTTTAGCCCCTTGCACTATTACAGTGTAGAAAATATAACTAGGCCTGTTTCTCTTTCACATCTGTTAAATGTTTCATGTGTCATTTTAGTATATATTCTGAATAAGTGAACTTTAGATCATGGCACTGGAGTTAGGATGTTCTGAAGAGTGTGTATGGATTACACCCCTCTGCAAGAAGCCCCATGTGTTACAAGAGTCATTCGAGCACGCTCAGCAGTGCTTTTGCTTTGCTGTGCCTTGCACTCACAGCGAGCAAAGTGCGTTAGAAATCATTTCACTTGTTGTCTTTGCTTTTCTTTAGCTTGTAGTTGAAGCATTAAATGCTTTCTTACACGCTTCACCTTGCATGTGCCAGTGGCTTAATAAGAGCATCTGCTGTCTTTCTGTAGCAAATCTGATGATTTTTCTATGCACGTATATTTAGTTGTACATATAAATAGAATCCAGACACTGTTAGATGCATATGAAAGTGAACGTCAGATTGAAATGGTAACATATGAGGTTTTCTGCAGTTCCATTTATGAAGTATCAAGTTAAAAACAAAGCTGTGAAGTAGCCAGAAAACTTTTTATTTCTGCAGCCAAAGGCATATGCTTGTACAGCCTAACCTAATTAGGTCTCTGATATGTTCTTAGAATGGTCAGTATTTCATGTGTTGTATCATTGTCTGCAAGCTGTTTTTTCATTATGGTTGGGCTTTTACACAGCAGAAAGTAGGAAAGCACTGCTCCAGATGTCTGGCTCCTTTCACCGACTTTGTTGCTGTCTACAGCAAAATTTGAGTTTTAACTCTACAGAGCAAATTCCCTTTGAATCTTTGGATACCCTTAAACAGTATAGTACTGGAGTATGTGTAAATGTCTACAAAGTACAGTGATTGGAGTGGCTGGTTTAAGAGGAGCTATAAAATGGTTCCAGCTGGAGTGCATTCTTGAGGTAAGCTCAAAATGCACTCCAAATCGTCAGCACACTACTCAGAAAAAACACAAGAAACAAATCATCTTTAGTGTGCTTTGCTTCCCTTAATGCACATAAGGATAGTGTAAATGGAAGCTGGTCAATTTTCAACAGTTTGTGTAAAATTGTCCCTTGGTTTTGCTTCTGTACTTCAGCCTTTGTGAGTAAATGCATCACCCGGGATTGTAAGTATACCTGTGTGTAGTTCTGTGGTCATAATGCCGTCTATATTTCAATAAGTATTGTGTATCTGTCCATTAATATTTATATGGAATGGAGAGCTTTGGTTCTTGAAATTTTTAATAAACATTGATGGTGTTACTAGTTTATACAGAGCATTCAATATGCTCCATCAAAATGGCAGCTCTAATTAGGTTCCTTGAATTAGCTAATGGATTTTGAGAAAGATAGCTTACAAAGCTCTTACAGCTGTCCAAGATATTCCTGCCATGGCAGAAAGACAAAAGGCTGCTGGAAGCTACAGATTTTAAAGCATTAGAAATGCAGCTGAGAGTTAAAAAAGATAAATTACATTTGTATTTTTTTTCCTGTAAAAGTCCTAACGCTGGATTAATGTTATCCTTGTAGTGACCATTCATTAAAAACACCCCCAAAAAGCCAACTTTATAGTAAGGATGTGTTTTGGCTCTGAGAGCTGTGCTTTTCCCTGATGCTTTCCACATGATGTGAATTCTTTTTTATGTTTAAAATGTAAGCTATATCTGTCACAGAATTACAGACACTGAGAACTTTTTTTGTTGTTGTTGAGGTTGAGTCCTCTACCTCCTCTCTAGCTGGGCCAGGTATTAAAAAAGCAAACCACACAGAGGATTAGTTGCTGCCACTCTGCCCGTGGCATAGATTGGCATGTATGTAACGAAGAGCAGATGATACAGTCTCTAGGGTGAAACTTTGAGAAGTAATTTCAGAGAGAAGATGGATAGTTACCCTGGGCTTTGAAATTTTCAACAAAATATGTTTTAGAGCATGGGCAGCAGCATCTACTGTGAGGGAATTCTTAGATCCTCAATTCTTCTGTCATAAGGGAGTGCAGAAATGAAGACCGCACTGAATTGTCACCTTCTCTCCCTCCTGCTTTTGCTTTGTGTGTGGTAAAGAGAATTCCTGAGGGACTCCTGAATGGCTAATTCATTGGAAGTTTGTAAAGCAGTTATTATTTCAGCTTTAGTGATAAGTTTAATAAATGGTTGTGCAAAAAGCAATAGCCTGTAAGTGAAAAAAACCTAGCTGCCAGTTGCAGGCAGGTGTGATAGTCTTTAAGAAATAGAGTTACATTTCTGCACTGGAGTTTAGCATTCAGCATTTGCTTTGTGGAATTGTTGAAGCTGCTGTAAATGGAGTTTGGAGGGCTGAAAATCTGCTCTGTGTTGATGTGACCTATCTATTGTAAATATGCCAGCTGCTTTACATCAGTGAAGTAAAATACCCCCTCCCAAGCTGTGTTGTAATACAAAGTGCCAAAAAAGGCAATTTAAGTACTTTGCCGTGTAAATCCAGATGAAATTACCTTGGAGAGAAGGCCTTCAATTATGCCTCACACGTGACTTCTGCATGATGGATAAAAGGCATAATTGATATCATCTTTAGTGAAGAAACCAGAAACTGTTGCATTGTCTAGAGGCTACTGAAAATACCAGGAAAATCTGGTTTTCATTATTTTCATTGTGCATTGTTTATAGAGAGTTTGGTTGTTGTCAGCAGCCGAGTCCCTAATCTCCCTGCTTTCCTAGCCCTTCAGAGACAAGTGCACATCTCACATCAACAAGACAGCAGTAAACTGGTCCCATGCCAGAAACAGACATCGCCATTAACCAGCCTGAACTGGAAAGGCATCTTTTTTTTATTATTAGTTAAGGTCTGGTGATTGCTTTCTTTGATGAGGCACAATACATTGAGCAGAGAAAGGGAAAAAAATGACCTTTCTTTGAAATAAAGATGACAATCTGGCTGCAAAGAAGAAAATGTCTGCCTTTTTCTCTTTCCTTTCTACTTGATTGCAAATAATGTGTTTCTGTTAGAGTAGCATATACCATATCTGCTTACAGTGAAGTTAAACCTCAGTGTGCCAATTTTGTTTCCATAAAACAACAAATTAGGCTATACCTCCCGTTATTCCTGGCCAGCTGTAGTCCACTATAAGTTATAAAGGAGAGTAGTGGAGATGAGAAGTGGCTGGTTTGGAAAGATGATGCTCGATTGAATGTCTAGGCCGTCTGCCATGACAAACAGGAAAAGGTGTTGTATGGCATGTGAAGGGAGGGAAACATAAAAGGTTGCATTGTGTCAAGCCACTGAGAGATATTTTATAAACAGTTTGGAAAAACTGAAAGTGATACAAATCTGTTGGTCTGAATCTTCAAATGGTTCTTTTGAGGCTTCTGTAAACATATTGTGAGCTATTTGGGGAAAGAAAAGGTTAATGACATTGCTAATTCGTATCATGCGAGGTTCTCTTTCCTTCTTTCTTCCTAATGAGTCTGTAGGAACCTGAGAATATCATCTTCTCTCTTTCCACTAAGCTCCTAATGTCAGGAGGTCAGTAGTGATGTTACAGGGTCAATAGGACTCAATTTACATCCAGACAAATGGTAGTCATGTGCTGCTTTAGGAGACTTTGACCTTTTGGACAGAAGTGGTTGTACTGCTTTTATGTCAGCCTAAGGAATTGAAAGGTGGCAGCGTATGTTCCACTGAGGTGCAGTTAGGATTTTTTAAAATATTGTAAAACAGATTCAAGGACTTTAATATACAGGTTCAAATAAGTGTAAATAGCTTTCTGCAGTGTAATTTGTTTTTCTGCAGTTTGTTTATGATTCTTTATATGTATTTATGTACGTAGAGAGAAACACGTCCAAATAACTCTTCTTATGTCAGTCTGTCTGTGCAGACCTTCTCAGACAGTCCTGCCTAAAGGGAACAGCGCTCAGAGTCTATGTACCAGTCACTTTGCACAAGTGTCCAAATGAAGTGTCCTTGTAGAGCCCCTCTCCATTGAGAAAGACAGTAACTGTGTATCCATCAAGTATATTCCTGCCCAGAGCAGGAAAGCAGGTGTTGTGGAGACCAATAAAGCCGTATGCATGGTTCTAGTTCCTAGAAAGATGTCATTCTTAACTTGGGCCCTCAGTATGGGCTGTGTGTAGCCAAAACACGGGCTGACTTTGGCTGAACATCAAAGGTGATTCCTGAACCTGCAAGGCAATATCAGTGATGTCAGCAAGGCAATATCAGTGATGTCAGCAAGGCATTTCTGACCAGTCTTTCCCTGCAATACCATTTCCTTACTCAAGTGCATATGAAAACAACAAATGTTCATTTCTCTCTGAAATCTTTCTCTTGGTGGTCACAAAGATGAAAGGTGAAGTACTGTAGAATTATCTTCTTACCATTGATTTTCTTTTTATCACTTCCCACCATTCTTTTTATTCCTTCTTACTTTTGAGGTTGCAAAAATGTCTTCGTAAGCAGTGTAATACTTCAGGCTAGAAATGCAAGGGCTGGAACTGAATGAGTAACTTACTCAAATATTTATTTGTTATAACTTCAAAATGGAAGTTTTATCCTAAGTGAAAGATACTCTTACATGCTCTGCTGGACACCCTTCTACTGTATATCTTTGTAGACCACTGTGTTCCTTTCAGTATGTAAAATTAGTTTTGTTTTTTAGCAGATCATGAATGGAAGATTGTCCATTCTCTAGAGTCTGTGAATCACGTTTTGTCTTGGACTTGTTTGCTAATAGAAAATTCTCTAAAAGAATGATTTTCCTTTTTCTTTTTCTTCTTTTTTGTTTGCTTGTTTTATTCTAACTTGGAAGCACCAGTTGTTTGCTTAGGGGACTGACAGTCAGCTGGGTGAAATCAGTGTTTGAAAGAAGTGGCTGGCAAAAAAGCCCTGTGCAATAACGATGTGTTTAGGAAAACCACTGGAAACAAAATGTTTATTGCCTCTTTAAATGTATGTTTATATATAGCTTTAAGTGGTTCATCTTACTTCATATGTGCAACACTTGTTTTTAATTTTGTATTATCAAGAAAGCTGCAGTAAGTCACTAATTTAAAAAATGTCATTTTAACTTGAATGATGGAAATCCAGATTAGCAACTCAGAGGAAGAACACAGAGGAGATTTTACTCTGCAAAACCTGAGCCATACATATTAGATACTGATTATGGTGTTTCGATTCTTTGAAAAAAAGCCTAACCTGTCATATTGGATATATAATATTATTGCTATGATGCTTGTTCATCTCTTCAGAGATGATGGGGTGAAATTTCACAGTCATATTTTACATAATGTCAGAGGGCTTGAAGCTCAGTCTCTGCTACATTATGGTTCCCTTTTTGTATTGGGATGTCTATTCCAGCTGTATGGGTTGAGAGGGTGTTTCAAAGCCGGTCCCTTTTCAGTCACAGTGGGCAAGGTGGTCCCTGCTGTTGCTTCTGACAGGTGCAGGCACAGGGCAGGGGAGGGTGGTTTCTGGCCATTATTTACCCAGTTGGTGGTACAGCCCCAGCAGCTGGACTAGAACGATCGTGTGGGTTAGAACGACAGCACAGACTTCTTTTTATCTTTCTCCCAAGCCAGAAGAAAGCTTTGATTTTAAAGACTGTATTTAACAAAACTACAGAATGACTGTCAGGAATGTGCTTTTTCCTCTTTTGAATGTTCACATTAAGATTCCCCCACCCCCCCCAAAAAAAAACCCCTTGCAGTGTGTGCAGCTTCTTGGAAGAACTGTTGAACTTCTTTTAAGCTTGTTTATGGCTTGAGATTTTGGACATGTTTTGTTACTGTTGTTTGAAATCAGCACCTGAGTCTTCACAACTCTTTTTGAAGTTTCTCAGAGATCTATTCCTACACATAGACATTATTTTAAAACTTCCCAGTGTCAGCTGCTTCTGAATCAGTCTCCTTACACGTAGCACAGTCTTAGGAAATCATTCTGAAATCAATTGGGAAATGCAGAGTGAATGGTTCTCTCAGTCTTATGACACAGAGAAGCCTGTGAGTAGATTAAGTGTTGGATCCTGGGAACATGTGATGGTGGAGGGAATGGTAAATATGTGGTTGCATGGTTCCCTTAAGAACATGTAGCACGGCTCCAGAGCCATGTCAGGGAAGCAAGTGTGCACAAAATTGTAGATATGATGACTGTAATATTTATATCTCCTCAAGGAGAGAGCTCTGCATTAAATGTAAAGCTACTGTAAAAGAAATCTGTCTGCTGTACTTATTAGGCTTGCTGAAAAAGCATCATGTAAGTGTCCTTAGTGTAAGCTGACTTTGATTGGAGTATTGTTTTTATATTTCTTCTGTAAGTTCAGGTCCCTTTTCAGTATAAATAGTCATGCATCTGAAACATTTGAACTGGTATTCATCTGCTGTTTCCCTGTCTGAGAACCACTATCTGATCAAACCAATATTTTTTAATTATGTATTTATAGGCAGATGGGAGAATAGTTTACAGTCAATGTATGATCTTCTCTGCAAATCTTGGAATATTGTGTTGGGGTTTTTTTTAATATTGCCTTATCAGTTTCTTTTTTTTATTACTGATGACTTCATTCTGTTTGAATTCAATGCTTCAGTTTCTTTGGGGTAAACTAATAGATTATGTATGCGATATTTGCACAGTGCTGATTGAATTCATCTGGTGAGTTTGAATGTGGTTCATATATTCACATAATTGTCAGGAGCCAACTTGAAATTCAGAACTATTTCATGAGCATTGCACAGGGCATCATATTTATCTCACTTTACTCAGGAGTGGGTAAAACTTTCATGGTAAGCTAGAATGCAGCTCTTTCAAAAGCCAATGTCTTTTACATTTGTGCCTATAAACTGGTGGAGAAAAAAAAATTGTGGAGCTTTAACTGTAGCCTGAAAATATGAAGTGGATGTACTGACCAGCCCTCTTCCTACCTGTCCCCTTCACTTTTCTAACAAATTCTGAACCTGCTGGCTGGTTTTGACCAGATTTGACTGGTGACTTGATGTTCAAGAGACCCTGGAACACAGAGTTTCACAAAGTGAAAATAAGCAGCCTGCTAGAGAGGCCCAGATGAATGCTCTTGCTGGGGAGAAACACTGCAGTGTGAACCATTATCAGACATGAGAGAACCCACAGGAGAGAAGCACAGGAAATCAGACTTCACGGAGCTGCTTGTTTCCACAGAGATTATGCTTGTGTTTTCACACTAATCCAGATGGATAACTTTCCATGTGCTGCTATCTTTCATTCAAATGTTCCTACCCATTCTCATGCTTAGGGTTTGTCGTTTAATACTGCGTGGCAGAGGTTTGCCAAAGCAAAGCCTGTCAAGCCCTGTCTTGTAATATATGTAATCAGCTTGAACTCTGCAGCACCACTTCCACTTGCTGGCTCTAAGGGTTTGAGCAGAAGGAAGTTCACCTACCAGAGATCTACAGTCAGTAGAGCACAGGCTCCTGTAACTGTCTCTTACAATGTATCAATCTCATCTTTAATTTAAAAAGCAGGGAGAAAACCCAATGTGTGTGGTATTTTCAGATTGCCTTTTCAACTGAAGTACCTAGAGGTAGAAAGTGGGTGTGTGGCCATTAGACCACTGGTGACAGGTGCTGTTCAGTTTGCAGAGAGCTGCAGGGAGCCAGATTGGCTGGAATGAAACTAGACCTATTGCCTGTATTTCAGTATTTCCCTCCTAGCTAGAGCTGCTTTGGGCAATGTTGTTGGCAAAGCAACAGGGACAATACTTTGGGCCTTATCTGTATGTTAGCAGCCCTCATTAAACACATTATCTGTACTCTCAAGTAATGTCAGGGGATTTTCACAGGTATTGTACTGCTCATGAGCTATGGACCAAACTTCAATCTTCTAAGTGATAGTCCCCATTAATTAGACCTCAGTTTCAGTATTTGGCAAACTGGAAATAGTTCTCCACTATTTGACAGGAATTCATGCAAGGAACAGAGGCATTTATCTGTGGAAGGAATAAAGGTGAAGAGGGAATATACCTTTTTTTCCCCTCAGTAGTCCACAGAGTTTGTGCAAGCTTTCTGCACTGTCTTGGCAGATCATGAGAAAAATTTCATATGCTCTGGAAGATTTCAGTAAGTCAGCCAGAGAAGCTTGAAACCTCTGGGACTTTGTGGAGTGGATGGATAACTTAGGCTTCAGGAAAGGAAGTCATTTGATTTTTCATGGAAACATACTGATGCCACAAGTAAACATTTCCAATCATGACTGCATGTTTACATTTGCAGCCTACACGGAATTTCTCTTAATTGGTAGCTGCTTTCCAACCAACCTAGATTGCTGATAGATACTAGAAACTAAGTATTATTGAACTGATGCGTTTATGTCCAGTATTTTGTATGTGCTGTCCAAATTCAGTTTGCTAAGCAAATCCTATGAAAGGCTTCCCTAGATTCTGGCACACTCATAGTGGAGTGCGATGTAGCAAGATGCTCCACTGAGTCTGTGCTCAGGTGAATAAATCTCTGTCTCTGTAGTCCACTGGTGGTGAGGCAGAGTTAAGGTTGTAGATTAAGAGAATATATGGTGATGTGCTGCAATAACAATGGTTTGAGCTTAGGAGTAGCCACAAATTAATTGTATAATTAATAATTTCCTGTGAATGCCAGTAAATGCTACTTAGCCATACAGTCAGTACTCACCCTAGTGCTGACTACAGCAGGGCTGGAAATACCTTCAGGAAACTTTTAATTTATTCATTTTAAATATGACCAAAGTTTTTTGAATTCTTAGCCATTTTCAGGATTTTATTTAATACTTCCTGGTTATAGCTTGAGCTTCTACAGTTGTACAAGCCCAGCTGTAAGGTTTTAGAAGGCTCACTAGGGTCAAAACCCACAGAAAGGCATGTATTTAACTTGATAAACTAAGCAACTCCACTGGATTTACCAGAGCAGTTTGCAGTGTATGCAGTTCTGCATACAAGTGAGTCTTTGTGGATTACTAAGTGAATTACTATTTAATTGCCACTTTAAAAAGATGGTGTCAAGCTTTAATCGTGGGCTTTCCCATCTCTCTTGCCTCCCCTGGATTTTCATGGCTGGTGTTTGAGTTCTTTGTATAATTGGGAGGGAGTTTGGGTTTTTTAATGAGACAAAACTTTTCTGTGCTTCTCTGTGAATAATAGTTTATTCTTTACCTAGAACATATGTAATTTTAGGGAAATTCCACATTTAGCATGGGAGCAAAAGGAAACATTTTTTTGTCAGCTTATCATCATCATCATCATTATTATTAAAATATGATAGTCATTTGTAGCTGCTCACAGGAATGTTAAAAGTTTTCTTGTGCTCCCCCATCTGTCTGCATCCATCTGTTGTCTCTTGTCTTGTACAGGAATTGTTAAGTTCTTTGGACAGGGACAGCCTTTTTTAGAAACAGGGATCAAGTTCACGATTAGCAGCTTTGTCAATGTAAGAAAGCAAAAATAAGGCCGATATGGGCCAGTGGGAACTATGCAAATCAGGAAAATCAAATATAATCAATTTGTCTCGGGTGTGTAGCTGGTGTCAGGTATGTGTGTTCATAGGAGTTTTATTTAGATTGGTTTTTTTCCCCTCAGTGGCTGCCCAGGTGGGGGGAATGCCGATCGTATCCAGAGGTTACGGAAGGAGTACCACCAGGCCAGGCGGGAAGGTTTGCCCTTCTATGAGGACGACGAGGGAAGGACACAGCTGTCTGACTACGACCAGCGCTGGGTAGGTCCACAATGGGATCCAAAGTGCTTTTGCAACATTCAGAGTTAGCTGAAGGTGCTGATTTGTTCGTGCTTTCCAGAAATCCTGTACCAGTTTGACATGAATTTAGGGAGTTCATAGGAATGAAGAAATCCTTAATGCCAGCCCACCAAAGAAAACGTTAATAGCGAGAACTTGGCTAAAATTAACTTGTCAGTTCACTGTGTTTGATTTAGGCCCAGATTTCCTCCTTTAAGCCCAAGATAGAGAGTCACTGCCGAAGTTTGTCACATGTGGTAGCATCAAGGCTTTTCAGATGGGTTTATGGTACTCTGGCTGTTCATCCAGTGATTCTCTGGGTTAACAAGAGCAACAGAAGAGCAGACTCTCACTGTGCTTCACTGCAGAGTGAGACAGAGGAAATAGAGGCATGTCTGTCCTACCCTTCCTTCTGCACATGGGACAGTAGCAATCTGGCCACATTACAGCTCTTATAACTTTTATAAGGTGAAAAATGTAATAAATTGCTCCTCTGCCATCAAAAGATCTTAAAATATTCTACAAACACTAAAGATTATCATCAGGCATATTCCCTGTGTATTCCCTGTTTTACATCTAGGACTCACACTACACACAGACATATGAAGAGTATGTCTTCTCCCCACTAATGAAGAGTAACCTGTAACCTATAGAAGATGCAGAGATTAAATTAGCAGTGCCAGATTTTTGAATGCGTTAAATAAATTCAACAGCCATAGTCTATGGGTACTCAAGAGCTCTGCCTGAGCAAGTTTTGAACTTGGACTCTGTCTCTGTAGAAGTAATTATAATCAACCAGCATTCAGAAATGTAACTTTGATAAAATGCAATTTTTGCTAAATTCAAAATTTTAGTTTAAAAAAAGACAGAATTATGTTAAAATCTTAAGAATCTCTATACGTCTGAAGTTTGAACTAACATTGGTTTTAATGTCTCCGAACTATGAGTGTGAATGCTGAAGTGAAATCTGCAATGACTGGGACTATAGCACAAAAAATCCTATGCAAGACTAGACTTTATTGCAATCACAGGGAGATACAGAGTTAAAAGGGGTGTTTTTACATAAATTATCATATATATTTGTTCATTAACTCCAAAACTGTTGTTGTATATGTTATTCTGATTCAATTACTGAAAGTGTCATCTTCATCGAAATAATTCTTTCCTTAGAGCAGTTAACTTTAATCCACTGCCTTAAATTTTGTGACCCAAATTTGTGAGTCAATGTACCTGTCATTCTTCTTCTGAATTGCTTTTGTAAACTAAAGTAAGAATATGCATCAAATGTGTCTTTCTGTTGAAATTCTGTGTTGTGATAAGTGTCCTGACGGGCCTCAGACTGGGTCAGTTCTACCTCTTCAGCAGCCTGAGAATTTCTACTTCATATCTGAAACTGATAAAATTTTATTAATGCTCAGATGAGGCTGAGATTTATGATCCAGTGTAGTTTCACAAGATTCACGAAGGTTTCTTCTAGATAATCCTCTCTAAGCCTTTCCTGTTAGGTATAATGCCCAGAGATTACTGATTTCCAAAGCTTTGCTTTTCCCATGAGGCATGTTGTCCTTAATTAAAGCACCTGAAAGGGTGCTTAAAGTATCTCAGTCTTGAAATGATTCATGATAGTGGCACCAGGACTGTTGCTTTTTCTCCTTCCAGTGCAGAATATTTGTTAATAGTTTTGTTGTGAGGAACAGCAGTCTGCTCAAAAATCAGAGTTTACCTTGAGGGCTTTAGTACTCTGAAGTTTGTTGCTGCAACTGTTCTTCTTGTTGAAGTGGTTCATAAACTTCAAAGACTTCTGGTCTCTCCATTGCGACAATATCACCCATTGATCCATCCAGCCGTGCTTTCATAGGCACTCTCTTCTAGCCTGGAAAATACTGCAGCCACAGCTTGCTCTCTTTCAACTCATGGCTGAAAGTTCTACTCCTGTGTGTAGTTTTACCCTTAAAATACCTTTATTACAATCTGCAGAGATGGAAAAGAAAGAAAAAAAATAGAATCAAAGTATTAAAAAGAAAACAGATGTCTCAAAACATCTTGCCAGGAGAGTCCTCAAGATATGTTTTAAGCAGGGCCATCATTTCCACCTTGGGCAGCTGACCCTCAGTAGTACTGTGGTAACACAGATTGAACAACAGCTGATTTTTTCCACCTTTACTTATCAGTGAAGACACATGCTGATGACTAATTGCATAATTGTGAATAAATAAAAACTTACTCTAATCTTCAGGATGTCAAGTCTTTCTTTAAAGAGAAAACAGGCAGCTGAGGAGGAGGAAAACCTTCTGGTAGAAGTTTTCTTTCTTCCCGCAGGAGGTTATGGCACCAGGGAAGCTGCAGCTGGAAAAGAAATGCTGGGTCTCTGTATTTTTAAGGCTCTATTAGTCCTTTCCTTACTTTTCTCAGTCAACTGTTTTACCTAAGCCAACTTTCATATAAGATGTCTTTCTAATGTACAGCAGCTGTTGTAATCACTTCCCACCATCTCATGAAACATGCAGATAAGTTGGGAAAAGCAGAGGATAATTTGAGAAGACACTATCCCATCACAAATCAGCAGCCTCAGAAATGGACCCTGGGTCTTGTCCTCCAAAATAGTATCTGAGAACTCATGAGGCAAATTTCTATCTGATAAAGCTGACATTGACAAGTGGCCTTTAGCTGACACTGTAATGGGACAGAATTTCTAATAGAAGGGGTACTTCTAACAATCTACTTTTTTTAAGTGGGATAAATCAAGTTAAAATGCAGAGCCGACTGAAAAGCTAGCATTGTAAGGGAAAATGATCTCATGACAGGCAATTGGGATCCATAAATGTTTTAAAAATAAGGTCAAAAATTCATTTTAAATAGGCCTGCTATTCTCCCATCATCCATTCCTCCCCCCTGCATCCATTTTCCAATTCTCTTCTGTTCTTCTCATCTGTTGCTGGATGAATTTTTTGCTCTCTTGCGCCTTCATTCTGCTTTCTCTTCCCCACAGTCTGCTCCTTTTCTTTTTGTAAGGAACTGAATAATTCAATTTAGTGTGTCTCCATAAACAGGCAAATGTATGTAGCTCTGTCTCTGCTATAGAGCCAGACCCTTTAAAATTCTTTTCCAGTTCCATTGTGCTTTGGGTTGTTGTCAAGTTTTGCATCCTTTGCATCCCCCGCCATCACCCACCCCCTCTTTTGAGGTTTATAACTAGGATAAATGATAAACCAAATTCTGTATGGTGGATCACAAGGCTTAAAGTAAACCTCAGCTAGTTAGCCAGAGGACAGGCTGATAATAAGTATAAATATTGTCTAGGAAATTGAATGCCTTTTGTTGTCAGTGTAAAATGAGATTACCCTAAAATTTTCTGACAGCTAGGGAATATTGGGATGTATCAGCTCTAAAAAGGGTTTAGGCATGTGCATACATGCTCATGTCTTAGTGGGACATCAGATATTCAAAGCACTCGTGAACATACCCAATAAAAACCTAATCCGGGTCTCCCAAATGAGGCAGATGTTTATGTACTATTATCATAGCTGCAGTATCTGTCAGACCCTGAAAGAACTGTGTAAGAATAAGCTGCAAGAACTTCGTCTCTCTAGGAGCTGGAAGGCTTTTCCAGGGCTGTAGAGTCACAGCCTAATAGCAGATCATGAGAAATAGGTAAGGAGCTGTCAAGACAAAGCCATGCAGTTAGCATCTGCACTTGTATTTAAGGGCATTTAAATAATGAGGAATTAATCATCTATTTGAGGATTTACTTGGATTGTCTTACAGACTTTGTACAAATCCAGTTACTTAAAACATCAATTCTTTCCTTCAGGATGGCAGTAAATCCTTGGAACTTTATCTTTTTAATGTACATTCAAGGACTGCGTGTGACACCGGCCACATTGCAAATAGCTCTTCACCTGTTAGTGACCACATTGGCTTCACCATACAGAATCTTGGGTTAACTGGTTCTAAAAGCCATTTCCTTATTTGCAGATCGGATTTGCAAGCTTGTAAATAACCTGAAGATACAAGAAAACCTGTCTCTGGATACTGGCTGTGAACATTTCAGTTGAAACAAACCTGTAATGTACTGAGTTTTGTCAGTTCCCAGTTGAGAGTAGGAGAGAAGAATCATGCCTGTGTGTGTTAAAGGCCACGTACTTTATTGTGTGCCTGGCAGGATTCCAAGCCTAAAACTCAACGAGAACAAAGAGAGGAGCATTAATAACTGCATTATTTTTCCATAATGTGTCAAAGGGTTCTGTGCTTCCTTCAGGATGAATAAGGAGCTGTTTGTACTTTTCATGATCAATTAATTCCAGGTTCAGGATGTTGTATTTCAAATAGGTTAGGTTCCTAAAACATACAAACGTTTGTGTTGGACTATGGTTAGAAACCAGAATTCCATCTTCTAGAATAGTAACATTCCTGTCTTCTAGCGCAATGGGAGAAGCTGACAATTTTATGTGAAACCATATAGCAGAAACTGATGCAAATTCCAGACTTTCTGAGTCCACAGACTATTAGTAGAAAACATTAAATAAAAAGAAAAAAAAGAAGAAAAATAGAGTAACATATTTAAAGTATAGCTGCTTTGAAAAATACAGATCGGAAGTATTTGTTGTTAGAATACTAACTAAGAGAGTACACAAAACATTTTATTAGAAAGTATGATTGACTTACTGATCGAGAACTTTTTATGGTCCCAACTTATCTCTGCTTAATGAAGGCTTCAGATTGGGATGTATTATACAGAGCTGTTCTAACTAAGCAGAATGATTTTGAAATTTACAGGCCAGCTTTTGGGGGTAGTATTGGGGGGAAATTATTTGGGAGAAATCCCTGCCAAACCTCATGCGAAAAATAAACTATTCCAAATGGCACATGCAAGGAGAGCCAAATTCAATTCCATTAATACTAGTAATAAAGAGTGACTTCTATAACTTGTTTGGAACCATTCCTACTTATACAAAGGTTAGATTTGGCACAGATTATCTGAACCAGAGGGGAGTCTGAAATGCTCATGTCTTCATGCATACACTTTGTACATGCTCTCATTTACCGGGGGAAACAGTTCTGGTGCCATATGTCGTCTTATCAAAGCTCATTGGTACTGTTTATACCCTACAATATTATGTGCATTCCAGAAATACCTCATGCCATCTATTCCACAAGGTGCCCCAGCATACAGCTGGGTTTTGCTGTTTTTCCGTGCAGGGGGGGTGATTCTGAGGAAGACAAACACTAAGCATTTCTCTTATTTCATACAAGTTGTTGAAAGAAATCAGACAAAAACATGTGGTGCTGCCAGGCTATGGCTGTCCTTGCAGGCTCACTGTAATGGGAGATTCCAAATGTGCCAGCAATCATGTCCCTTGCAGTTAGGATAGGTTCTTCTGATATTGCCCAAATGGAGGATTTGAGTGGGGCATTGCAGAGATCATGACAGCTGCCATGGATCAACTGGGTATGTTATGAAGGGCCCTAGAGGTTTTCCATTGTATATATTTTGCTTAATATGCCAATATGTTAAGGGAGGCAAGAAACAAATCTCTAACTGGTAATTATATTGATGAGGGGAGTTTGTGAGCAGGTAATCCATGCTGTTTAGTATGCTGAACAGTTACTGTGTATGAGCACATAGCCCACAGCTCTGCAGCTTTTATCTGTGGGTTTTTTATTCTGTGGGGCACAGAAAATGGGCACAAATAACCTTTTTTAGAGCTAGGCTATAATCTGGCTTGACTGCAGTTCTCAGTAGTAGCTGGGTCTTTGCAGTTTGCTTCGGATTTGGCAAGCTCCTGCCAGTATAGGCTTCAACAAGTTCCTGTCTACTTGTTGGTCACTCTGTAGGCAGGGGACTGTGTGGCCACTTTCCCTGAGCACACCCTGCCAAATCTCAGGCCAGCGTCACATGGGGAAGCTGGAAGAGGACTGAGATTTTAACACTGAGCCTTGGCACATGGGGCTGCCAAAGCCAGTACTTTGCCCCCTGAGCTTTCCCTTACTTACCCTCAGTGATACTTCTCTGTGACAGCTCAGTCCCGACCCCCAGCAGCTCAGTGCCCCACACTCCAATAGAATCAAATACAGCTGCTCCTGGCTCTGACTACAAGGGAGGGGGAAAGTAGGCTTCCTTTTAAAATTGACCTCCTCTTCCTCAGGCCATTAGTAAGAGGCCTGCTTCAACTTCTGGAAGGGGGCCCCAGTTAAAACACGCACTTTTTAATCACAAGACAAGTCTGTAATGCCACTGAAATTCATGTCTGAAGCTAAGCATGCACTTAGGTATTTATTGGATCAGGCCTGAAATCAGGCCTCAAACCTGACCCCCTTTAGGCACGAGCTTTGGCCTTTACTACCAGGTATCCGGTGCATTTGTCAAATAGATGCTGACATGGTTGACTTCTTTTTCAGTTCTTACAACTTAATTTCCCTGGGTCATGTTCATGTTCAGTGTTGCTGATTAAAAAAAAAAATCTCTTCCCTAAGACATACCAATGATCCAAAGACTTGCCTGGCTACTGTTGTCCCAGACAGCACCCCCTTTCCTGAAGATGCTGGTCACTGTCCAACTCTGCCTGCTAGGGATAATATCCCGCTAAAACAGAGAGTGGTTTGGACAAAGGACTGCAAAATTTGTCCATTTAACATCAGGGAAAGCAGAATGACCTCAGTGAGGCAAACAGCAATGATTGCCCAGTGTGTGCAGAACTCGGGGGTCAAGGGTTGAGCTTGAAAGAAGCTGGGTCAAGTAATACAACTGTGTCATTGAGGCTGTTAGAGAGTCCAGATCTTGTATTTGTTATAGTTAAGTATGTGACAGAAGCCAACTGAAATAATGGACTTTTCATTATGTTTGATTTCTGGATTGAGTTCTTCTGTTATATAACTGTGCAGCACTTCTCATTACTGCGGCGCAAGATCTGAGGTGGAGGCCTTGGGTCTTCTTGAGTTTTGCTGAAGTTCCTCACTGCAAAATGCTTTAGCAGAACTGCTTGTTAAATTTCATCCTAGGTGCAGCTTCAGCAGTCAGGGTGTCAGTGCTCTGGCTACATTGTTGTCTTGCAGTTAAAAAAACACTAAAAAGTTCAAGATTTTTTCACAGCCAAGGTGTGAAAAGTAATTAGAATGTATCACTGGCTGCTGGATATAAGCAATTATCTGTGAATATATAAAGGCCCTATTTTTCTCAGCAAACAGGCGACGTTATAATTATTTAAAATGAAAAAGAAAGTCAGTGACTCAGACATGGAGAGATTGGGTGGATAACTTTATTAGTTCCCAGTCTAAGGTCTGTAGTGCAGATGCTAATCTAATATCAAGACTGCATTAAAATAAAGTATAAAATGTGGAAAAAGAGAACTGCATTTACCCCGTAAGGCTGGTGCTGTACATAACTTTGACTGTTCTGCTCAAGGCCAGCTCTCTTCAATATTCAGCCCTAAGTCTGGCTCTTAAAAAACACTGGAAAAGGGAGCAGTAGCATCTTCCCTCTTGCTTCGAACAGAATCTGACTGGAATACATTCCTTCTATCAAATGTGCTGAGTTTTGAGAAGTTCTGCAAAAGTTAGTAATCAATTTTATCTTTGTTTACATTTGTTTTTTTAAAACTTCTTTAATGTTCTTGCTTGTTTTAGTACATTGAATTTGTGAGCAGAAATTTCCCAAGGCAGAATGGCACCATGCAACCTAATCTGAAGGGTTGATTCTGATTTGATTTTTTCGTCTGTGTTTTTGGGACACTAATCAAGTTTTTTTTATGTTAAACAAGTGTTTTTGACACTAAACACTAAGAAAGCAAGCCCAGCACATACTGCTGCCTGTGTTTTTGCCGCTTTTTCCTCATCAAATGGCCTGACTGCTGTGTTAAATGTCATGTTGCCCAATATTAAGTAGAGTCATTCCAGCTGAACGGTATGTCGTAAGTCCTGTATGATAGGAGGTATTGAGTCTTCTGTAATCCAGGTGATATTGGAATGTCTGCCTTGCAAGCAGAAATATGAGTTCTGACCCTGCTGCCTCCAAAGGTGTCCTGCTGTTCAGGACAGATGATGTGTGAATAATCCAGTGTCCCAGAGTAGCATAGGTTTCATGAAGTAGTACGTCAAATTTAGCTTGTAAGTTGTGAATGCTACAGCTGAGCAGGAGGACAAATACTGGTATCTCCTTTACAATGCAGTCTGATCACCAATTGTAAGATCTTTCTAGATTTAGTCTATTCATCTGTTTTCTTGCTAGGCTGAAGTAATGATTGTCAAAATTACTATTGCAAATCATGCCCTTCTCTGTTAGGAATGCCAGTGCTGCACATGACAGCAAACAAGGGGAAGGAACTCTGAAGGAACCTCGGGAAGCCTGGATCAGGTGTATGCTTTACACCATCAGCTATTCCAAGAAAAGTCAGAGTAGCAGATACCTAGAGTGAAATTTTGACTTTGAAGTTACTGTGTGACTCAAAACGAAGGGAGTCACTTGGATTCGAGAGTTTCTTGTAATGCAGTAAGCATGGTTATATTAAATTATATTCTATAGGTCATAATTTGATGATAACTTCTTCAAAGTAAGATAAAAATTTATAATTTGAAATACATGCCCGTGCCTTCCATCCCTGGTCTGCCATCATCAAAACAAAGTCATTCTGGCAATCTAAATTCAATCTTTCCTGTGAAATGATTATAGGGGAATTTAGCAAAATGCTAGCTAGTGATACCCACCAGTGGATCAGTATGAACATTTACATTTGCGTTTGAAGCTAATTTTTAATGTATTTCTCTTAATTTGCTAGGAAGATACCTGTCAAGTTAGCAATTAAACTGTAATTTGGTCACTGAGGTGTTTACACGGATTAATAGATCTCTCTCTTAAGCGTATGCTCCTGGGTTTGAAATAGCAGCTATTCTGCGTGGTAGCATGACCCCACTTGAGTTTCACACACACATGCACAAAATCAAATTCCATCACATTTTAATGCAAATTTTACCTTTGCAAATGATGGCCTGAAAAGAATGGGTTTCCATGGTAACCTTAGGGAACACATAACCTGTTTATCATAACTTCTCCATGAAGCAAGACAGGGGGTGGGGAACATGCTTTGATGTCAGCTATATTTTTCTGTAGACAGCATTCTGCTCTAGCACATACAGAGAATTTACCAAAATGCTTGCGTACTATCCTAAATCAACTTTTTTTCCCTTCTTAGAAACAAAAGCAGTTGTATGGAATTAGGAGGTAACCGCAATAGGCAGTATTCAACTCCGTTAAACGACCTTTCAGCTCCTGTCTATAGTTTGACAACTAGGTCAACAGTTTGAAAGACCAATCAGAAATTAATAGTCAACAGATCTCTTCCATCACTTTATCTTTTCTTGCTTTCCCTCCATGCTTTAAACTTAGCCCTCAGGTATCCCTGCTGCCTTTCAAAGCCACTTTTTTATTTTTTCTTGTTCTTTCACTTCCCTGCTGAAAGTACTTTTTTGAAAAATGCCTTGAAATATCTCTGAACTCCTACATTTTGGAGCTACCACGGAAAAGAATATATTGATTATACTTGACATTCGGTGCTGACTTTCAGAGTTGACGTGGTGGCTCCTGGAGCTGCCATTAGCAAGAGTGAGTTTGATGGCTGTGAGCATCTGTAAGGTTGTATTTTTCCTGCAGATGCACAGTAACTCCTGGCTAAAGGAAAGTATGTCTGCAACATTTTTTTAAGGTCATTAGGAGTAAGGAACAGATGTTGAGGTTTTTCAGAATGCTGCTTTGAAGTGCCACTTAGGAGTCAACTGACAAGACTGACCCTATAGGCAGTGATTTTTGGGACTGGAACACAGAGGAACCATTGCCCACAGTTACCCATCTGGTATCCATCTGGTACCAGCAAACAACAGACAGTACCAAATCACAGAAAAACTGTACCAACTGCTAAATTGGTATCAGCAAGCAAAGAAGGTCACCACCCAACAGCAGTTGCAAGCAGGAGAAACAATGTCTGTAACATTTACAGACTGGTATCTGAAGATCCGGAGGAACCTGATGCCATAGCATATGGAAAGCGATTCCTGTCTCTAAGCCTGCTTATGCTGATGTTGTTTGCTCAGTATTAATCCAGGTTTGGGGGGGGGTTTTGGGTTTGTTTTTTTTTTTGTTAACCATATTGGATTTTCAGTGTGGAGAGCTTTTGTCACGATGCCATTGAGAGAGCGCCTCTCTTTATTGGCATCTATGTTTAACAGGATTAAGGTGGATTTAATACCCTGTGCTACAGACAAACCATTCAAATTCTAGGAGTACTGTTCCATAGTGGTGTCAAATCACAATGGAAGGAGTTGAAGTTAACTTTTAACTCCTTGATGATTTACTCTGCAGTTTTTCTTTGATGTGAAGTATTCTTGGGGAGAGCTGTGGGAGGGGGTTGTTTTCCAATTTTATTGCTGTCTTCCTCTTCTTCCCTTTGGTCATTTTCCCCCTTCTTCCTCCTTTTCTTTTCTTGAAGCAGTGTGCTGGTTTGTACAGTAGCTAAGTGCATAGAATGCAATAATACAGCAGTGAGAGATTTAGTGCCTCTAGGTGCTACCCCTTCTACTCTTGAGAGGACCTCCAGCAAGGCATGATTTTATAGACAGTGAAAGGCTTGCTGTCCCCTGTGAAGCTGCCTGCCTGCAGGAAGCTTTTCACTGTCTATTTCCACTACTTGCTCTGCAATTTAGTTCCATGCCCTGCTATTTCCCCCTTCCCTCCCTCTTTTCTTCCCTGACATACACATGCATATACCCCCTGCGTGCACATTCAGCACCAACACCAGATGTAGGCAGACACAGCGTTATCTCAATGTGTGCGTTAAAACGCTCAAAAATACATCAAACATTTTCATTTTGCCATCCTCATCATAAATGGAAATATTGATCTGTCCTCTGTTTGCTTTCCAGGTACTGACACTGTCATTTCATTTTCCCTAAAAAGAACACAAGCTCATAGCTGAGCTGCAAAGCATGGCCATACACCCTCGCATTGGTGCCAAGAACTCTGCTGACTTAGCTAGAGAAAGATGCTGAAAGCCCCTGACTTTGAGAGAAAATTCAATTCAATTCACTTCATACAATGTCTCTCATGAAGTATTTCAAAATGCCTTATATCAGGAGATAACATAATGAGAAAATGCTTTAGAGAACTGGGTATTCAGATAGCAAGACAAAATGATACACAACAATGAACTGGAGTAAAAGAAAAGACGACTGTCATTTAAAAGCAGTAATCATCTGGATAAGTAGTCTTGTAAACTAATTACAGTGAGAAGAGAAGCAAAGAATGCAGGATGGGGAGGAACAAGAAGCAGCTTAGTTTCAAACAGGCTAAAGCAGAGGACTGGTTTCGTAGGGGGAGAGGAATTACACACAGTATTGTAGAACAACTAAAGGAGACCTGCTTTAGAAATGTATCCACACATATGGATTAGTATGCTGTATATTGCATCACAAGTGTATCTCTGTGACAGGTTAAGTTATTCTCTTTAGTGGCTGGGAAGAGATTAATTACATTGGCCTGGTTCAGGGCAAGGGCAATTGAAATGCCTCCTTGTAGTAGGGAAGAATCAATGCTGATGGGTGCTGTGGGCTTTTTGGGTTTTTGTTTTGCTGCTTTTAAGATTTTCTCTCAACTCAAGGGAAACTTCTGTTTGCCTCTACTTTGAGAACAGGTTTGCAAGTGAGGGTGTTGCAAATCTGGTGCTCATTAAAGACAATTAAGAGATAGAATTAACTAAAACATATTACACAACTAATGGAAAAGGAAGCCACCCACAGAGACGGACACAGGCCAGGAAATGATCTCATTTTGCTTAGTCAAAGGAAACCATAGTCCTCCAGCACCAGGGATCGGGGGATCGCAGAGTGAGGGTTCAGAAGGCAGAGTATTTTCTTTACGGGGCTGTGCAAAAACACTTTGCAGTTCTGGCTTCACCTCCATCTTTGCTGTTTTCTCTCTCTTTAGTGTTGCAAGATACAGCAAATGCTGAGAGCTTGTTTTCCACAAAACTAAGGCAATTGCCATGTTTTTAAACTGTTATGGGAACAGCCTGTTTCCCTTTTAAAGTTCCCATCTGTGTTTGTATTTCCCTCAGTCTATTGCCTTTATAGAGAATTTTCTGCTCCCTCTAAATCTAAACCATTAGTTTCACCTCCTTGAACAAGAGGTAGGGCATTACCGAGGAGGAAAAGTAAATCCTGAGATAATCAGCCCTGCTTAATTCCGCCATGGAACGCTGCTGTTCTCAGTGTTCCTGGTGTTCATCACATGGGGAGAAGGGACAAGTGACTCTGAGTATGTACATTTGTGTGTGAGCAAGTGTATGTATATGTATATGTATATGTCTGTATAGAGAGACAGTCAGAAGGGGAGCATTTAATTGCCTTGCAATCGGACCAACCAAGTAGTGTTCTGATTGCATACAGCTGATTTTCTAAGTGAAAATTTTCAGACCTATTCAATAGCAAAACCAAGATCATCAGTGACTCTGGAGTGTGTGTCTGTGTTTCTTGTAGGGAAGAGGAAGGATGGTTTGATTACTGTCTCTTTTTTCCTTTGGACAAGGATGTTTTTCTCATCCAAGGGAAATGCATTCTAGCAGCATGAACATAACTATTAATCAACACTTAAGCAATAATCAGTGAATGAAAAATGATGACCAGAAACTGAAAATGTACTTGCATAGCTACTTTGGTGCTTTTCCTTTGAGATCATGCCCTTGCATTTTAACATGAACAATTCTTATAAAATTAGTGCTGATATATTCCAAAAGGCAGTGATTTAAAAAGCCAGCACTTATTTTTCACTTAAAAAAAAATACTTACAGGGAATGATACATTAAGATCTGCATAAGTAATGTTATAATGCTACCTTGGTAGTCTGAGATAGAGTCTCAGTTGATATGAACCAGTAATATCTTATGGATTTACTTAAGAGATGAAGATGCCAAAATCATCACCACTGGAATGCTGTATTCAGATGTGTGAAGACATGTTCAGGATACAGAGAAATAAATGTTTTTCCTGTGTATTTTCACTCATAAAGGAGATAGAGGCACTAAGAGATGCAGGTGTATGTTAGCTTTGGGAATGCCTCCAAGAGGAATCAGATGCTATTGAAATTAAAAGAAAACCCCCCTCAGTATTTAGCATGCTTTCCTGAATCAGGGCCAGGGTATACCCAGCAGAAACTAAGGCTCTGTGACTCTCCTAGTGAGCAATACCTTGCTTTTGTTCTTCGAGATGTTTTTTGACAAACTCAGTCATGGTTCTAATTTCATCAAGTGTTCTTTGGAATAATCTCAAAACCAGATTAGTATAAAATGCTTAAAGTGAGTGTGTGTGTAACAAAAAGAAACCACAACATTCCCTGGGACTGAGCCCAGAAAACAGAACTTTAGGAGACTGCAGGGTCGTGGCTTGGTGATTGGGCCGTGAGCAGGCACCTATAGCCATCCATTGATTCACCTACCCAAATTATTTAACCTGTATTTTCTGTTGACATGAACATAAAAAAGTTTTAGTTATTTGCCACACTACCCAAAACAAACTTGAAGACACTGGACCATGATTTGAAAACCTCTGACAGTTGTAGTCCTGAGATATCTGTAAAATGGAACAGGAACAGAAAAACAAGCTGTCTCAGGATCTGCTGGGAAGATACTGCTTCCTTCCTTATCCTTGGAAATAAGTTTGTTTGTAACAAGCAAGTTTTTAACAGGGAAGTTGAAAGTGCTCTCTCTCTTCATTGGTGGAGGTGGTTTTAAGAGTTCTGTCGAACATCATCTTGGTTTGCCATTGCAGCCACATAGCGAAGAAAAGCACAACTAAGAATATCAAAAAGAAGTATTAAAGGTGCTGTCTTATACCAAACAATGGTAAAGGAGTACCAATGGGCTCACAGAACATTAGACTCCTCTTCGAGGACTACTTCTGCCATTAAAATCAATGCAACTTAATTAAAGCAAATTATAGATAGATACATCTATAAATAAGATATTAAAGTGCGCTGCTGAATATGATAATTGCTGCATATTTAGCAATCAGCGTGTGTGTTCTGCTTTTGCCAGGAGGGATTTCTTTCAGAGGAATCAATGGAGCTTTATTAAAAACCATCCAAATTAGAGGGAGAAATGATGAGTGTTATAATAACGCAAAATCACTGTTTCAACTTTCATTGCAAAACCAGGAAAGCAAAATATATCCCTCTTTGTGTATGTAAGGAAAACATCAGGAAAATTCTTTTGAATTGTAGACACTGGTAGAATTTTTAATCTTTACCTTTTGATTCAAAACATAAAAAAGCTGGATGGAAGAAAACATGCTTTCTGTGGAAATGCTGGAGGTCTTTGAGGGTGGGATAATGAGGATATCACAGCAGTAAGGAGTTAAGAAGACCCCATCGATCAACTTCCTCCATTTCACATGGAACATCCAGTTCACTGCCTTACATCGCCCGCCTCTGTTTTAGCAGCTAAAGAAAGTGTTAGCAAGTCAAACTGTGCTCTTAAATTTTACTTGCAGTTCCCAGAACCAGGCAGAGTTGAAATGCAAAAAATAAATGGGTGAATTTTGATGCTTCACCTGTGTATGGAACATTGAGACCAGGGTGGGGAGCAAATCCACTTTTACTTCTCCGTTTTTCTTCAGTTTTCACTTAATTGAAAACAAAAACCAACTGTGTCTCAGCAGAGGGGAGACCTGAAGGTTAAAGGGCAAATTCCGTTATACCACGGCTCTTTTTGGCATGCTGAATCTCAACCCATGTGATTAGAAACGCTCACAGACAAAAGAAGAGCTTTGAGAACAGAGGTCAAACCAGCATCTGAATCAAGTCCTTTAGCAGATGATCACAAGACTATTGAAAAATGTACTAAGCAATGCAGCAGTTCTATGTGTCATGTTTATACACAGACTTTCAGGCAAAAAGCAGAACTGGGTGGCATTTTCAAAGCACTTGGATTGATGGCAGAGCAGCAGCTTCACTCTGCAGCCTTCCTGGGGTGGCTCCTGTCTTATAGTGCATGTCAGTCATATGAAATACAATGGTAGTATCCTGCCATTTTTTATGGGTAGAAAACCACAGTGCACAAGCTCAAGTGACTTTTCTGAGCATACACAGTGAACAAGTGATAAAGTTAGGAGTCCCAGGACGCCTGTCTCCATAAGCTTTTCCCGATCTCCCTTAATTTTAAATAAGTCAGATGTGACTCAACTGGAGTCAGGAGTGTTTTGTCCTGGATTCACAAACGTGTAGCTAAAACCACATCAGCCTTGAGGAAGTTATGCTATTGCTACTTACTTAGTGGGCAGCACATAGTCCAAATTTTCTTTCTGATCTTAATGGTAACAGAAATGTTTGGAGGAGGCTTATTGTTCAGAAATCAGGAAAACAAAGGGTTAAGAAGCAAAAGTAAAAGGGCAGAGATGCTTAACATATAAGCAAAGAATTAATAATCCTGATTGCAACACCCACTGTATATTATTCTTTTTTAACAGTGAGAAATTTCTGACTCTGAGCAATGGTTTTTCTATAGCTGGTTAAAAAACTTTAAAAGAATTTTTTTAACAAACTGACCTCTGCAATGATGATGATGTTTTCTATATGCAAGTCTAAATACCTGCAGGAGAGGGAACAGTAACTGCAACTTTATGAGACAGCCAACCTGAAAATGGCTCTGCATCATTTATTTCCCTTATAAACAGTATCCATGGTCTTGGGTTTTCACTGTGCTGACTTCACTCAGGATGGACCTTGAGCAGGCAGTCAGGTGGGAATCTGTGAGAAGAAGTAGAACCCCAGGCAAAAACACACTGTCCTGCTGAATTCTGGTGGTAGGGGCAAGGAGTTGTTGCTGATTTCTATTTGCAGTGTGCTAGCTCTCACCTTGAGCTGTGTGTGGATGCCCAAGAAAAAGTCAGTTCTGGCTTCATGAAGCTTAAACTTCAAAAAAGATCGCTGTAGTTGTTATTTTTTGTACCACAACATCTGTCCAACCCCTAACACCTTGATCCATAAGGAAGGGGCAAGGGAGGCTTTCCTGCTAGCAGCTAGACTTGTAGCCTTAACAAATGCTCCAAGAGGAAGGCAGTATAAGACAGGTGAGGGGGAATGAAATGTAGGATCTCCTGGGGAAAAAAACAGTCTCATGCACTTTTCTGTACAGTTTTCAAGATAGTCAGGAGCTTCAGGATTAAATAAACCCTTTATTTTCCCTTAAGGAATTGTTATTCTGCAACCTCAGAATTTTCCTATAGGCAAATTCCAGACTTACTCAAGACACCTGCTCACAGGTATACTCTATTTATACCTTTAATTTATTTGCACATGTTTGAATGCTCTAAGATACTTGTTTCTGGCTTGATCTATAAGTGCAGATTCATATCACCTTCTTGTTGTTTTCCTGGGACCTTTTCCTAGTGAAAATTAGCAGGCTAGAGATGCTCACTGCTGACTTATCACTTTCATGTGTTAGAAAACTCCTCAAAGTGCCCTGCAGTTGCCATGTTTGCCAGGCAACTGGCACTTGCTCTGATGCTTTCACTGCTTTTGTTTCATCTTTTTTCTTTACAGTTGCTTTCTTTTTCTGTCTGTTTTGCATCTGCGTGTGAAATGTGAAACTGTTCATCTTCCTACAATTTTCTGCTTCGATAAAAATACATATTCTATTTGTCTAGGGAAATGTAGGAAGCCCCAGCCTTTACTCATTCTTCACTGCCTTTTGGCCTTTCAGATTGGTCCCCTGCTGAAGGCTGTGGACTTGGACAGAGGAGAGCAGTGCATAGTGCCCACGCCATCCTTCAGTCTGCACTTCCACTGGCCTGGTTCTGCTGCTGGGAGCTGGCGGGGGTTTAATTAAGGATGCAGAGGTGTCATAGGATATTTTCTGAAGTGATATCTTTCTACCACAGAAATCTTGTTTGCTAGTGGAAATTATTGTTTCTAAAAAAGGAGATTTAAACCACAAAAACATTCACTAGCCATGTAGAAAAAACACCTCTCTGGCACACAGAAAATCCTGACCATGAAGGCATTGAGCTTTATGGAGGCAGCGTCTTGCCAGTTTGTCTGGTACCTTGCCTCCAAGTGTGGCCACTGCTGTGACTGGGATTCCCAAAGGGGCAATTAGGAGAATAACCTGCAGGTGCAGAGGTTCTGCTCTCCCATTCAGCTCTCCGAGGCTTTGCCTCTCTTCAACCTGTCAAAGGCTTCACTGTCTTCTGCTAACCCGATGTTAGCTGGTTTGAATCATATTCGTATCCGGTTTATAAGTTTTACATTCCACAGAGGCCTTGGCCATGCCAATACTTTGCAACAGTTACATATCATGAATTGTTTGTTGTTGTTTTTTGATAAAGCTAGTATTTCCTTTCCTCAATTTAAGCATGCTGCTCTTTTAATTGCACTGATAGGATGATGGCTGTTTCTGTGTTTATCTCTGCCCGTTATTTTTGCATATTCATGTTTTGCTTGTTAGTTGAGGCCGCTCTTAAGAGATTAACTGTTCATAATGATGGCACTTATTTAAGTTGATATTGTTAATTGAAACCCTAAAAATATAGGAGCATATTTTGGATCATTCTCTCTGTTGTGCATTACCATACATTTGTGAAATGTGTATTTCACCTGCTGGCATGTTCTCTATTGATTGGGGTATTGGTCTCATAAGCTATTCCAGCTGCATCTGTAGGGACTCTACACTGAGCACTGCACCTTCTGTCAGCTCCCACCTTGCTGGTCACCTCGTGGTCACCACTCATTTGGCTTTGATAAGACTTCCAGGTTTTAATCCTTTTTTATTAAGATTACTGTTTGTTTGCCTAAATATGTTGTGATTATTAACTACTAAAGCAGTTAAAACTTCCACACCTGGTCTGAGGGCCAGCTGCATATGTCCTGTTTTAGAAAAGGAGGAGAAGATGGAATATTTTGATTTTACTAATTAGTACATTTCACACTGATTTTTAGCTAAGTTTGTTGTCGAAGGCAGCAAAGGAACCCTTTGCTTTGACTCTTTCTGAAACATAAATAACTTCTACTAAGGAGGTGTTTCTATTTTCACGATTTCTCTTTTCATCAGGGTAGTATTTTATTCCAGGCACCATTTTGGCACTCCAGGCTGAGTGATGATACGCTTTTACTGTCGCATGGACAGATGGAGAAGGGAAATAAGAAGAAATGGCTGAGCCTTTAATTAGCTGTGCAGAGCCAGAGCATGCTTTTCCAGTGCATTGGGGGTTTTATATAGGGTGTGGAGACTCAGCCGCTCGATGGATCCAAATTAGCAAAATTGTGTATCCGCCACCAGGGTGTTTCTATGGTAACTGTCTCTCAAATCATATATACAAACAGACCTGGCAGGGGGTATCGCCTTCTATTTGGTCTGTAGGAAACCATCAAAAAAGGGGTGTTTTCAGGCTGAAAAAAGGCCTTGTGATGTAAATATTTTTTACTTTTGGTGATTGGTATAAGTTTTGGGATTACTGCTTGATGCTGGCCCAACTCTGAGTGTCTGTGTTTTTTCACGTTGCCTGGCTGCTGTTGCTCCCTTTAGGTGTGAGAGTGCAGGAAACTCACATGGGGTTGTGAATGCACCATTACCAGGCTGATGCACATAATCAATAACCTATCTACAGCTGCACAGGTAGACCATGCACTACATGGTTCTTTATGGTGAGAGACCAGATTATACATTTGTTTCTTTTCCTCTCATTTTTCTTCATAAAGCAGGAGAAATCTGAAGGGTCTTCTGTCACCGGTGTACCTGGGAACTTAAGGGAAATTATGAACCTGATGAAATTAGTAGTGTAAGAACAGCCAAAGTGGCTGTGACTCTTCACCTAAGTGACTCTGTAAATCTCTCTGCATGTTACTTTTTCTGGTGGAAAAAATGAATGAATGATCCCTTTAGCCTACTGCCCTCTTTTTGAAATGTAGGGCAATTACTGTTATTTTTTGCTCATCCAAGTCAGGCACTGCTAAAGCATGGGTCATTTCAAATCAGAGGTGGTTATTTCTTGTGGCCAACAGTTCTGTGAGGACTCCTTTCTGGTTTGAGTCAGATAAAGGAGAGCTTGCAAAAGGCCTATACTAAATAATTCTTTTCACTTACAAATATCTTGGATGTTTGATGGGTACCAAGGTGTATAACAATATTTGTCTGGAATAATTCCTAAGCCTGCCTAGTAGCTCCAAATGATACTGGCTCTCTTTGCGTTGGACTTGGCTTATGTAATGTACACAGAAATGTTTTGTAAAGGTAGATAATACACCTGAATGCACAACTTTTCTCATTGCAGGGGCTTATATATCTCTTCAGTGAAAATGGTGTATTGTGCATAAATTACAGGACTGACAGAAATGTACTTTAACCTGTAGAATGCAAAAAACATGTTAATTTTTGTTTTCTCTTTTTTCTAATCGGGCATTTGCCGAAAGCTCGGTGTGATTTATTACTTTCTTTTTAATGAATTGTTAAAAATGTTTGAAAAGGCATTAAATCTTCCTTTCTGCTATTAATCTGTGAAAGGGGAAGGGGATTTTAAATGGCCTCTTAGTATATTGCTTTATAAAACTGCTGATTCTAGCAGCACCGGAATAGGAATACATACTAATGTAGGAAACAGTGAAGGCAGTCAGAGCCTCCTCCATTTAGGGACGAAAAGACTAATAGCTCCATTTTAACAAGGCTCTTAACACTTTGGGCCATCAGCAGGCATTGAGTGAGTGAAATTGGGAGAGCTCCTGTGTGCTAAAAGCATTGAAGTTCACCGTTTGGTGCCCGGTTGGAGCCTTCCTGATAGAATTGTGCTCCCCAGCCAATGCCGGTTGCCATCTTGAACACAAACCAAGTAGCACTGGCATTTTGACTGAGTGCACTACTGCTGCACTTTTGAAATGGCACCAGAGCATCATAAATGCGCTTAACTCCCAGCTGGATGCTTAGCTTTGCAGTGGCATTAGGGAAAGTTTCTGGATTCATGTTAAGAATGAAAGAAAACCTGTTTGTGTCGTATTTTATGCTTAAGCAAAACAAGCTAGTGGAGGGGGGAAAAGCAGACTTGGTACCAAGATGTTAGCTTTGATTCAGGTAGTTATGCCACTGTAATCAGAAGGGGTGTGCTTAGTTAGATGATGTCCTCATGTTACTGAATTCCAGGAGGAAGGCCAGCCAGGGAAGAAGAGAGAGAGTATCCCAGCTGGTAGGTAGATGAGGGAAAGGCTCTGAAGATTGTACCTGCTCTAAACACTTCTTTGATACAGAAGCCTTTCTTGTTAGCAGTGATAAGATTATGTATGGATTTGAAGCTTCTTTGAGCCCCTGCCTTTCTTTTGTTGATTTTGGCATGTTGCAGCATCATGTGTTGTCTGCTTATCGTTTTGAGATGCATTGTTAGTAGCTGGGCTGCATAATTGATCTTCATCTCTAATTACTCTCCTCTCCACAGGTGCCTGGAAAAGGTCCAGATGGGAGCTCATACAATCTTCACTTCGAGGGGGTGGAAAGGCAGTATGCATCCTTACCCAGGTACAGCACCAAGCCTCATGCACACACTGGCTCACCCTCCTTCCAATGGGGAGGGAAAGCAGCCCACAGCTGATGTCCGGCTCTAACATGAGAGATTATTCTGCACTTTTGTCACCTTTTGCTGCTGATTTACTGCCATTTTATACCTGTACTATTAATTTGGACTTCTGAATTTTTATAACAGGTCTCCCATTGAACATGTCAGCAAGAGTCATGATCCACAGGTGGAGAACATGACATTGAGGGAGCTGGTTCTGCAAGACTTATAACAGGTCGTAGCAGGGCATAAATGACTGAGTTTGTAGTGATATAATCCTAGCTGGCATTGACAGAACGTTGCTGTGGAAAGCTTCCACTACAGCAGCCACAGCTGCTGAAGTCCCAGTGTTGCTGCAAGGGCTGTCTGACTGCAGTCCTATTCCAATAGAGCATCTCTGTGCTTTAGCTGAATGCTCTGGAAATGCGAGTGAATTCTCGGAGGGCTTTTTTTAATTTTTAATCCTTATCAACTCAATGAAGAATAATTCTAGTCTGAAACCAGTGGGGCATGACAAAAAGGAAGCATTTGAGAGATTTCAGCCCCGTTTCTATGGGAGTTCTAATAGCAGAGTGTAACATAAATCAAGCCAGAAAGGGGAGTGAGAGGATGCTAGAAGAGATAGTGGAAAGCAGGGAGAGGAAAACAAAAATAGAAAAATATTCCCCCTTTAGAATTATAGGGCTGGGCAAGTCCTCGGAGGTGTGGTCCAATCCGCTTCTTGGACCTACAGGCAGGCTGATTTGTAAAAGCAAAGCAGAAATAGGTATCTATAAGAAAGAAGAGATTTTTTGTTGTGGAGCAGTGCTGGCATGTAGGAAATCAAGGAATTCTTGCTTTTTGCTTTTTCTTTCTCCACTCAGCTATTTACATTCAAAGGTGTCACTGAAAGATTGATTGATAAATATGTAATGCTGTGTCCAATTCCAGATGAAAAGACAAAGAATATTTTACTTTTGCTAGCCAGAATATAAAGGCTGTCTCACAAGACATTGTTGGATGTCTGTAGGCATTTTTAATGTGTGTGGTTTCTAAACCAAAGGATGTGTCTGCAGTTTACTTACTGCCTTCAAGTGATATTTGCCAGCCATTTTTTCTTGGAGATGCATCCTGTGCAGTAACTGGCTTTTCTAACAGAGGCCTGCTTTCCAACAGTGTGTCTTGTAGGTATTTCCTGGCTGACTGTGGGTATTTACTCTTCTGGATAAATAGACATCTTTTTTCACAGTCCTCCAACACTCATGTTTCCTCATCATGCTTTTAGCAGTGATTTTTGCATGTTAGTTAGGGGTACTTTAATTATATACACTCCTTTTTTATTTATTTTGAACTTCCATTTTGTTGAGTACTTCCTTGTGGATTACAAGACTAAATTCATAATTGGTGCCTAGTGTAACTCTCTACAGCAGTTTTTATATTTTGTGTATCATGTCTTCTTTTATTCATTTTCCCTTTACGAAAATTAACTGTATATTTTCAAGCATTGTAAACTGAAAATTTCCCAGTGAAGTAACTTCCATAACCCAGAATTGGTTTGATTTCCCCGGTATTCCTTTCAAGGGAGAATGACCAGAAGTGAGCACTACAGTGCAGATGTAGACATGCCCTTGCTTTATGTAGTAGGCGTTCTCTGTATCCCTTCTGTCCTCTTCCTTTCCAAACTGCTGCATCCTCAGCATGTTCCCTCTGTGTGTATGCTGCTCATCTCTACAACCTATGTTTTTGTGGGGTTTGTTTGGTTTGGGGGTTTTGGTTTTGTTTTGGTTTTTTTTTTAAAGTAGATTTATCTGAATCAGATCATTAATTTTACACTGTTGTTCCCCAAACCTCCATTTAACTTGCTGGAGATACAACTCTCCAGCTCTTCCGACAGCTTTGAGTATTTAACTGGCTGGAACTCCATTTACAAAGTCATCCAAATATTCCCTAAGCTTTTGAAGATCGCTGTGAAGGTATCCTTCCTCTCCATGCCTAAGGAGATTATGCTGGAGAGTGAGAGGACCTGCACTTCAGCAGGGCTGTTTGTGCTTCCCAACCCAAACACGCTGCTGCACACAAGGCAAGCCGAGTCTCCAGAGGGTTTCCACCCTGGCAGGAGCAGAGCTTTGGGATATCACACCCTTGGGTGTGCCTACAATTCAGCAGTCAGCTGCTGCTTTTTATACTTCAGTTTTGTAAGTTTTGCAGTTTCATGTTACTGCAGTAATTAAGCCCTGGCAGTCACAAATGACTAGATTGTACAGTGAAGTCTAAATCCAGACGAAGGGGATGCAGTCTCATTGCCAGCCACTAATGGAAATGAGTGATTTCTTTTGTTCTCATGGCTGACTGCCCAGGAGTATAGAGGAATCCAGGTAAAAACCACCCATTTGCCAACCTATTCTCGGAGGATGATCCATGAAAACTACTGTAATGAGCAGCATTATTAAAAAAAAAAAATTAAGAGAAAGAAACAGGAATGTAGAAAGAAATGAAGAGGTAGTATTTCCTCAAAAGAGTAGCTTTCTTCTCTCCAGCATTTTAATATTAGTTCACAGTTTCCTGCCCTTGGGTTTATTCCCCTTCTCTTGTGCTGTCCTCACCGTGGTGAGGCCGCTGAGATGCATTGCTACGGATGCCGTATGGAACTGTCTGTGTGCTCAGCCATTTGAGCCCAGTTTAATAAGAGATACTTACAGAGGCTTCAGATGAGGGTTGTAGATGCTGGGAAACAAATTCCTATTGCAATATTGTGTTGAGTCCAGGAGGATATGACCTTTGCCTGCTGCTCTGGTGTGGCACACACAAGGAAGGAGAGGAAAGCACTTGGACTGCAGCCAGTTTCAAGGGATGAGGAGGGAGGAGGGGATCTGTGCTGTGTCAAGAGTAGCTGGGACCTCCACAGTGAAACTGTTCTGCTCACCTGAAAGCCAGCAGGACTTATGCCAGTGTGTGGGGGGATGGACAAATTAAGGAAGAGAGCTTTGGTCTTCCTCCCCACCAGACAAGAAGGAGGAATGTTCACCTGCCAGATATCTTTATGAGTGTTTAATGCCCATAAGATACTGTCCCATTCCTTTGCAAAGGCATGCATCCTGTATGAAGTCAGATCTGAACATACCTGCTGCTGGTTTGTAAAATTCTAAGCTTTGAAGCATCATTGTGACTTTGCCTTTTTTTTTTTTTTTCCTTTTTCTGTTTTTCTCTGAAGTCGTTAATTTAAGTCCAGATATTATGGGCCAAATTCAGGTGATACAAGTCTGTATTAACCCTGTTTGAGGAATTCAGCTGTCAAGTGTGCTTGTCTTTTCAGTAGGTGCAGCAGCAAATTACTGTCCTGGTCTCACTGAAGTCAGTTATGTCCTTTTTGCCTTTTGAGTGGAGGATCTGTTCCTGTGTAAAGTTACATGTTTAATTAAAAGGGGAAAGAGGAGGCAGCAGCCTTTGGAGAAAGGCTTTCTGTGTGACTGGTCTAAGGAGTGGCAAGCTGAGCTACACAGTTAAATTTCTAGGTGAAATAATGCCAGCCTGTGGGCTTGCTTTGGAAATGTCTAGAGAGGCAAACATTTGAATTAAATGATAAGTGGCTGTGGCAGGAGAGTGGCAGGTCTTCATCTCTCACTGCATTGTGCTGTTCTGTCTGCAGAAAAGCAGCAAAGTGGGAGAGACAGAATGGAAGGCTTTGCGAGAGAGATACAGTTCTTTGCACTCAATACTTATGTGTTGCCCTGAGGCTACAGCTAAGTAGTGCTGAGTAGTAGTATTAAGCAATGTTAAATCCTCCTGCTTAGGAGGAGAATGGCTTGATTCTTACACCTCTTAGCCTCTTCTTTTGGGAAGGAGAGCAGGGCAAGGCTGTGGGAGCCAGAAAAATGTTTGTATCTTTTAAACTATTTTTAATGCCTACTTTCTTGGTGTAATTCAGAATATTTTCCTGATGGAGCTATGAAACAGATATGAAGCTGAAGCTGCTCTGTTTGTTCATAGTTCTATTTTTGAGCTTGCTTTTATGGAAGTCTGTCTTAATGTAAATCACAGTCTTGCTAATGGCAGCCTTGTTTGGAGAAGCCTCGTGTTCAAGGACACGTTCTTTTCTGTGGTGGTGGAAAAGTTGGCTGTGACCAAAAGCAGACTGACAGACACTGAGACGGCACTCTGGTCGACATGATGAGTGTGGATTAGAAAGCTCAGCCATCTTTCCAATGAGAAATGCTGATTCCAATGGAAAACTAGTACTTCAGACTTTCTCTGGAATTCTCGTATTATTCAAGAACGCATTTATGTCAAGGAAAGGGGGAGGGCCAGAAAGGCTGTGAGAGCATTAGAAAATAACTGCTAGCAAGGAAAAATGAGTTCAGGCTGTGTAGATGGGTTCAGCTGTATTGCTGTGGCTGAGACAAGACTACTGAGCAAACTGGTAATTGGCTCACAAGAATATCTATCTTAAATGTAACATGCATCCTGAAACTGGGAAACTTGGAAATGGATTAAGGAACTAGCCTTGTCCTGCAGTGACATAGGGTGGTCTTGCCATGCTGGAAGCTTCCCTTCAGATTGACCATGCAACTTTCCTTTCTTAAGGCAGTAGCTGAAAGCAGCACACTCTCCATTTCTAGGTATGATGCCAGAAAGAACAATTCTGATCACCTTGCCTGAGCCCTCCAAGACATTCTACGTTTCTGCATCAAACTGAATTTCAATTTTGATCCATCCCATTACTTTTCTAAATGTATTTACAAAAGCATCTAACCTGGAATTAGACAGTCACATTGTGGAGAATTCATTACATTCTTCAGAGGTTAATTATTTTACTGCTTAAAGAGATTATGCCTTTTTTTCCCTTGAAGTCTGACATTACCCAGTTTCAGTTTCTAGATACTATGGTAAATATTTTTTCTGCTAGGTTTTAAGAGTCAAGCCTGCAAAATTCCTTCCCTTGAGTATTTCTATGCAGAGATCATTTATGTTATGTTTTCACCTCCCTTTCAAAAAATTAAATACATTGAGCACTTAGGTCTTACACCATAGAGCATGAAAACAGCCTTGACTCAAGGGGCCAGAGTACCCATACAGTCAATTTAGGAGGCAGCCTCTAGAGCTGAGTCAAAAACATTTTGAGCCCTTCAAATCAAAAGCAAAGTTTTGGTAATACCTGGGTCATGAACAGATAAGGTTCCTCCAACAGAAGGATTACTTAGCATGTTTCATTAGCTGCTTCTTGCACTTGAGTGTTCTTGCCTTTATTTTACTAAGTTTCTTTCAAAATGCAAGATTTCTGTAATTTAATTGAATCCCAAAAACATCATCAGAAACTGACTTGACACAAATCAGGAGAAAAAGTTAATTGTCTATTAAATAAGACTCATCATTCACCATTGTCTAGCAGAATCTGAAATTAATATACTGACATTACTTAAATATGTATATAGTGTATTCTCTTGGTTAACAAAAAAGAAATCACAGTTTTAGTGCAGACTATAATTAGCTGTAAATCAACTTGTCAGAGCATTCCCAGCCTCTGGGAGTTGACTAGCCAAGGACCATAGATGAAAAAGCAAGGTTTAAAATGAATTATTTAAATCAAAAATCCCTGTATGCTGGTTTAAATCACAATTAATTTTTTTTTTTTTGGTTGGAATCACTTTGATTTAACCTATTCCATCACTTGTTGGAAAAAAACTGTCCTCTTTCTTATCTTGTATACTTCATCTGTATTCTTCCTTGGCATCCACCAGTTTGTTGCACAGCACTGATCCAGCAGTGCAGTCGTGGTTATGGCCATCAGCTGAGACGTGGCACGTCCTGCTTGGTGTTGCTGCTGACAAGTGCCATGTGGTGGCACAGAGGTTCTCAGTGACACTGTTGCTCTGTCCCATCCCATGGCTGCTGTTCTGCCACGTTATCTTCCAGACACCTTCTTGGTGCTCGGACACTCCTTAGTAACAGCCTGCCTCTGTTTTTCACTGTTCCTCTCACCAGTTGACTTCATCACACGGCTCTACTGAAATTGCCACTTCCTCTATTTTTTATTCGCCCAAAATGGTGCTTTATGGCAGGCAGAGGGTGACAATGCTGATGCAGACTGCAGTTAATAAATACCATTGCTGCCTCGTGGTACTGTTTAAATTGGAGCATTGTTCACCTGGTTAAAAAGAGCATCTGCAGATACTCTCTCATGAAGGGGGGCAGGGCTGCCAAAACTTTAATGGCAGTGAAATAATTTATCAATCCTGTCCAGAATCACCCACATCTTAGTCTGTCAGTGAAACCATGTTATTGGACAAATGTTACACAGCTACAAGGTGAGCCTGTTAACTTCTGCTGCATAATATAATACCCAGCATTTTTAGTAATGCCCAGGATTTTCCCTCCAAAGGGGTGGAAACCAATGAAGAGCAGGAAAATGTTGTGTAGTTCCAGGCTCCAGAATGAAGTCTATATCTCCCTCATTTCTCATACTGATTAAAATAAGAGGAGATGGTCAAGAGGAATATTTGAGAACTAATTGTAAATGGTCTTTTTTAATTTTTGACATAAATCATATTTTTTTAATATTCCCCTGGCCTAACTTCAAAACTAAGAAGACTTGATAATTCGGTGTCTTAAATAGGATTAGAACTAAGTAGGGTGCAAAAAATGAATGGCCCAACTAACTTCATCACCCTAGTCATGTGAAATATAAATAATATTCAAAGAGTATATTCTCCAGTGTACTTGATGATTAACTTCCTCTTCTGTTTTAATCATCTAAAGTGATATCAGTAATTCAGGGATTTTTTTAAAATATGATTTTTATCTTGACAGCTGTGCTTTTATTGACAATTCAGCAAAATCTTGTCTGTCTGTATCTTCCAATGTGGTGATCTCATTATAAATGAAATATATGAATGGTTTTAGTTGGATTTTAAGTGCTGGCAGGTGAATTTAGAATCAGTTTTAGTGGAAATACTGGTCCTACTCAAGGACCTCCAAGATATGTTGCAATAAACCAGCCAAGATGAAATACAGGCAAAGAAAAAAGATCATTCTTACATGCTAGAGCCCAAGCTTGGGAACCAAGCTGCTGTGCTCATTAAAAGATTAGCTTAAATCCAATTTCAAACAGTTTTAAGATTTGGCTAACTAACTTTTCTTAACTCTGGAAGATACTAAAACTGATTGCTGTGGAAACTACCCAGGCTTTAAGAGATGTCAGGGAAATCATTGTATTTCAAGGACAGAGCCCAGATCTATAGCAGGACACCAGATTTGTGACACATACATGCAGCAGAGAGCTGGAAATGCTCTGCTGCAACTTTTTCTGTTCCACCTCAGTTTCCATCCCTCTGCTGAGGTGTGCCATGGTACCTAATATCACCTCAGTGCCATATGTGAAGCTTGAAGACGTTTTTTCATACATGATGTCAAAACACATTTGTCCAAAAATGTGCAGAGTTTGTAAATAACCTTCTACAGCAAGAGTCTCAGGCATTAAAAGCAGAGCGGGTAGGAAAAGGGTCAGTGTACTAGAGACCTTGCAAAAAATGGTCTTGTGTCAGTAAGACTTGACTGAAAGGAGGAAAGAAATTTGTAAACAGGATCACAATTTCAGAAATCTCTGTGGTGAATACAAAAGGAAGTAGATTTAGTTGTAAAACGTACCTCCAGCTTTCTAATAAAATAGAAATATCACTTGAAATGAACATGATGCCTCCCTCCATCCAAGCCAAATTAAGTCTAAATAATGAAAAAGTATACTTTAGAAAGTCAGAAAGGTCAAGGTTCGTGACATCAAATCATGGATTGCAGCTGGCAGGCCACCTCTGTAATTTCCATGGGAATAACTAAAGAAAATTGACCGAAGAAAATGTCTGTAACAACTGGGACATAGCTTGAAAAAAACCCACTAAAAGCCAGATGTCCCAGAAGAATACTTTGGAAGTGTAGGAGGAGGCAGACAGGGATGGGGTTTGTCAATTTTCCTAATAAGTCAGTCAACTCCTCATAGCAAAAAGCCAGTTAATGCAATATGGAATAGTTTAAAAGTCAATTAATATTTTGAAACTAAACAGCCAGCCTTTTTGCAAGGAGATACTATCCGGAGTAAATAAAAATACTTTCAAGTGTCACATTTACAGAAAACATGGATCTGGTATGAATTTTAGTGTATAATCAGGCATAAGGACCTCCCACTCAAACTAAGGGCACCAAATTCAGCTTAAAAATGTGGGAGATGGAGAAAAATATTGCATTTGAACAAAAGGACTTGAATTAATATTATAAAATTTAATGAAGTCTTGGAGACATTGCCTCAGAAAAGAAAGCTGTATTAACTAGGCCTCCAGTGAGTATAAGAACAAAACAACTGTTAGGGAACAAAATATTAATGAAAGAAAAAAGTGTCAGTACAAAATGGTTAGGTTGAGATGAAGGATCTGTGGAAAAAAGATAAGTGAATGCAAATTAAGAAGAAGATTAAATTAAAAACCAAAAGCATATATCCCATAGAATGCATCAACAGAGTGATGTGCTGAGTGAAACCTGGGGAATAAGATGTGTGCTCCAAAATGCAAATACATCCATTGCATTGTTAAGATGGATATTGAAGGGGCTCAGGAGACCAGCAGACTGGGAAGCTCAGCTGGCTGCTTTGTAGGTACGGATATTTGGAATAAAAATATTGCTGCTTATGCTGGATTGTAATTCAGAGCTGATCAAAAAGTGTGGGCTCTAGGCTGCAAAGGGGAGAAAGAGCACTGTAAAATAAGACAACTCTGCTGCAGTTCTTGGCTTCGGCTTTCCCTTGATAAATATGTCTGGAGGTACAGCTGAAAGATGGCTGTCAGCAAACGTGCTTCAAAACACCTAACAAAGGGAAAATGTAGGAAGCCAACAGTATCAGGTGTAAATATGTATTATTTTTGAGGATGTTGAGCAAGCTTCCTGCAGCTCTCATTTTTGTACGTGAACCTCCTGTATGTTGTGTCATTGCTCAGCTATGTTCCTGTGAGCAAACAGCAGCTTTGCAGTGGCACCCTTTGCTCAGAGGCGGGCTGCAGTTAGTTCTCCATATTAGTTCTCAATTCCTTTGTCTCCATCCAACCTTTGCAAAGCATACTCAGAAAAAACAAACAGGGAAAAAAAGGGAAAAAACCACCCCCCCCCCAAAAAACCCCAAAACAACAAAAAGAACAACAAAAAAAACCCCACCAACCACCAAAAAAACACCACACCAGAAACAGAGCCCTACAGGATGTTGTACTGTCACAATAGCAAGTTTCAAGCTTGTAATAGCAAGCCATTTAAAGTGAGTCAGTTTTAGGTATCCTTATGTACATGTTTAGGAAAGAGGAAAGATGATGAAGTAGAAAAGTGAATTGTATGTGGACAGTCTTAATTGCGTGCTGCAAGGTAATGACAGGCTGTGAAATCTAAAGACCTCAAATACAGTTCTGTGTTCTTTTACAAACATGTAGGGGACAGAGTCGTGAGCACTCCAAGTGCCACCCACCGAGAAACGAGAAGCAGGGTGGGGGAGATGTGAGTGAGGAGTAGGGAAACACAAGGGCAGCGTGCTGAGCAGACCTGTCGTTGTTTGTTATCCTTGGTGAAACCCTGCCTTGGGAGGAAAGAGCTTTTATATAAACTGGTGATTAAAGGAAAGAGGTATCTAATTTGGGATTAAGAGAATCACTGAAGAATTTAATAGTAAAAACAGTTGCTAGAGCAGCTGTTTCAACACAGCTCAGACAATTGGCAGCCAAACTGCTTCCATTTCATAAGTAGGTGACATATTTAATTTCTCTGCACAGAAGTCTTAAACATATCAGGAGAAAAGTCTCAATTTTAGAGGGTTTTGTCCCAATTTCTTTGCTCATATTCACTGAAGCCTTTTATGTTGCTCTTCAAGTATGATGCTTTAGAAAGTCATGCTTTGGATGTGTTTATCCAGCTTGAGAACAGCTAGAAATTTACTACTAGAAGCTAGTACGAGCCTGGTCCAGAACCAGTGCAATCCGTGGATGTGTTCCTAAGGACTGCAGTCAGTTTAGACTGAAATGCAACCACTGTTAGAGCATAATCTTTGATTTCTTTGCTGTCTGGGTCAGTCTGGTAGTAATTTGATGAACTCTGATTAGGTTACTTGTTGTTTACACCAGTAATTTTTCCCACCAATGTTAGCAGTTTCTCTCCAGATTTTGGAGATCCTGGTAAAAGAAATATCTCTTTTCCTGCTCTATATGTTCTTCTTCAGCCCATCCAATCTTATCACAGATATAAGTGAAATAAAAGTAGTCCTTAAAAATTAATGTAATTCAAGGTTGTTGAAGAATTGCAAACATTCGGATCACTAGTGGTTATGGACCAGTAACTTTGTTAAGAGCAAGCATAGAGCTAAAACTCCTGTTGTACCCTGTTAGGGAAGATTAATTCCTGCTTTCTTGAGAATCTTTCCCCTCATCTCCAGGCTTGGAAAAGATTCCATTGTTCTAGCATTTAATAGTTATGTAAATTAGCACTAATTTTGTCATTTAGCACCTGTGCAAAATTTTCTACTAGAACAGTTCTTTCAAATATGGCATAAACAAAGCATGAGATGCACAGTGATACTGTTCTTTTGTGGATGCTTATTTGGGAAAATCTGCATAAGCTATGGCGTATCTTTACCATAGGTAAAGATGTTGTGGATATGCCAGAAGCACGGCAGCAAAGCTTTGTAGGCGTGTGGTTGGTCTTAAATAGCACATAGGCCACTAGTCAGACTTTCAGCAAGCTTTATTTTGAAAATATATTAAATACCATCATGCATATGCTAAAAATTTAACCACATCTTTAAGGTTATGGTAGTGTCTTTGCTGTACTCAAAACCTTTGTCTGCCAAACATAACTTGGGCTCGCTCTAGAGATATTGACAGAACTCATGCTTCTGCTGGCTTCTGCCTGGTATTGCTGTGACCTCTGCTGCTTCTGTCCTCTGTTCTGCGTGAACAGACAGGATCCTGCAGCTGTTTGAATAAATATTAGTTTTAAAGAATTATGCTGCTCTGATTAACCATTCAATGAGGGGGGAAATGGCAGGGGAGAGAGCACCTAAGGAATCTCTCTACTTCAGGCCTCTTGCCCAAAAGCATTCATTTAAATGTTTGAGCAGTGATGAGGTGAGGAGTTATATAAACTGGAAGCTGTTCCTCAAATCACTATCTTCTCTCTGCTTAGAGTGTAATTGATAGCTTATGTGCTTGCAGCAGCTGAAAAAATAGAGCAGAACATGCAAACACGTCCACTGTATAACATACGTGGGAAGCAAGTGGAGGAGAGTGTTAACTTTAATAGAAAGTGAATTAAATGCCATTTTTGTTCCACCCCAGATATAATTCAGCAAGGAGATTGGATCTCTGCACTAGATAGTCTGAGACAGTGCCTTGGAAATTGGCAGTCAGAGTTCCATCCAGAGGGCAGGAAATGTGTGAACAAAACCCAGCCCAGGTTATCAAGCAAAACCCCAAGCCAACAGGGGTCCTTGGATATTGAGTACCTGGCACTTTCCTTCATTTAAAGAAGAAAAATAGCTCTTGTTTTACAGGTGAAGGGAGATACTTTGAGAACAGTCTGTTGTAGATCATGGCAAAATCTGGCAAGAAAAACCAATCTCGGGATGATTTCACAGTGAAAATCCATGTGACTTGCTTTTTGCTTGGATCTAGGTGCTAGTGTGCTGCTGTGTATATACCCATGTGTGACCAGGCTTCGGTCCCTCATTTAGAAATTTTGCTATGAGTTTTGGTTCAATCTGAGATACTGTGCTTTAAAGAAAAGGCATGTTTGTTTACTGAGAACTGAGTTGTCCTCAGCATAGAAAGAATGTATTTTTAGAAGCATGGTATGGCTACAGTTTCTCCTTTTGTTTTGCTTTTTTAAGGAGATAATAGTGATACGCTCTTGAACTGAACTCAACCAGCCAACACAATAGCTGGGACAAAACATGTAGAAAAAAGGATGCTAACAGTCCTTCCTCCAAAGATGCTCAAGCAGCAAACACACTTTACAACTGTACATTCAGCGATTAAAGATTTCCAGAATCAGTTAAAAGCTTTGAGGATCCCAGTAGCCGTGCTCAGAAAACCCATGTGACTTCGCTGTGCGTAGACTTCTGGTAGTCTTCTAATTAGCTTTGTAGGGGTCTCTGAAGGCATCTGGGTTTCTCACTGACTCGGGAATTAGGCTGAATTTAGGCTGCCTGAATATACCAGTGCTGGGTTTGAGCATTTCTGAGCGTTTCTGTATGGATCTCTTTGCCCCTCTGGAATGGCAAGCGGGAGCAGCGTGGTGGGACGGGCTGTGCTGCGGTACTGACTGCACCACGCTTTGTGGCAGAAAGCACAGAGCAGATCGGTTTAAAACCAAAGGGAATTAAGGAAAAATAAAAAAAAGGCAAATTCAATTAGTCATTTGAAATTGAGTTGGGGTTTACAACTTGAATTTTTAGGCCCAGATCCATCAGAGCACTTAAGCACCTGCTTTACCTTGAATACATTTTGCTTTTCAATAGCAGTCATTTGCCTCACTATCAGAGACCTCCAGGAAACCTGGGCTTAAATGGACATTGTAAAGGATGGAGGAAGGATGGCAGACAGGCAGTGGTACTTGGAGAAATTTCTCTTTTTCACACCCTAGACCCTATGTGGTTTAAATAATGCCTCGTTAATGCAATGCTTTGTGTTACATACCCTGTAAATCATGTCAAGAAAGGTTATTTAATGATAATTTGACTTTTTCTTTGAAAAGACTTTTTACTAATCTTAACCTGAAATCTCTTTAGTATTATTGAGGGGAATAACAACCTTAATGTCATTATGGTTTGATTTCTTTGTATGAAGGGGTGGCAACTCTCCCTTCTCTCTCGTCACCAAACATATGAAGCAAGCTCTGTTATTGAGAGATTGCTGCAGTGGTACTTGGTCTTACAGAGATTTCATCAGAAACATTTCATTTTTAATGGACAATGGAAACTGTTCAGCTGTCCATTATTACACTTCTTTGTACACAGTCTAAAAATATAAATGAAAATTATAATTACATCTGTAATTCTGGGTCCCAGCTGAAATTGCTTTAAACCCAATGTGAGGGGGGAAAAAAATCAATACAGAACCCTTAGCCCTGGTCTTTTCCTCCTTAGATATTTCATTTTCAGTTGTACTAGTTTATACCACGAGTTTTATAAGTTTTTCAAGGGACTTTAGTATACAGAGACAATTTTGCATCCTCAAAATGGTATTGCTACTTTCTGCTTTTCTGATTTAGAAACTGTAATGATGTTCTTGAGTAATGGGTTGTATTGTAGCTGCTTGATATAATATGATGTTTCTCTCATTTACTTTTTGATCATTAAAAAGAGGGACCTTTGAAATATTGCAAAGTTCTTTTAAAGAAAATCCTATTTTACTGGCAGTAGAATTACGCATCTTTTTTTTTTAAAGAGAAACCCAAGTCAGCATTAAAGATTTAACACTGAGATTTGGAAAAGACATCTTTCTCAACTCAACAGAGGCTCTCTCCTGCTTTTTTCCTATGGGTTTCAAATAGTAGGTCTGTCAAGGTTAAACATTATCATATTTGGGGGGGGTTTTGTATCAACATCTGCAAGTACAGAAATGTCATCAAGTGTTTTGTGTTTCTGAAACCTGCACCTTTCTGCAAACCCAGGCTTAGACCAATAGTTGCTTTTGTTTGAGTTATCATCTGAGGAGGAAAGGAGAGGTTCTTTTATGCTGTAAGACCTATGCAAACTATTAATTGTCTATAAATTGCAGCTTCCTCTGAAACATCTGGTTCTGGTGATAGTCCCAGATGTGATGCTGCAGATTAGGGCACACTCCGCTACATTGCCCCAGTTGCCACACTGCTAATAATCATAGATGTAACATCCACAGAGCAGAGGTGTGCTGTTCATCTTGGCAGAATGTCTTGTTTCTTCGTAATTACATGTATGTACCATTTTCTAGATCATGGGCACTCAAAAAGTAAAACATAAATTAGCAGCATTCTCGTCAGTCTTTTCTCTGAATACCTGAAAGACACAACTGAAAAGGAATGTTTCCACTTGAAGTGAGGCATTTCAGCAACCTACATTTAGTACCCGAGGTATTTATTTGCTGTCTGAGGTTGTCAGGCCTTAACTTCCTGATTTCATTCCAGGATACAGATGTTTCATTCTCTCCCTGCCCTCTCCTCCCCTTTCAGATACCATTCTTCTATACAAGAGCCTAATCCAAAGATCATTGAAATATTTCCATTGACATCCAGGGGCTTTGGCTGAGGCTGGATGAGTCTGGGGCACAAAGTTCTTCATTACATTGTATTCCCTCTTCTCAGTCTGGTACCTAGGCAAAGCACAGATGCTTTTCCATCTTTACTTCCCCCTGCAAAGTATATTGATGTTTTTTTTATGAACTTGCTACTTCAAGTCTATCACACTGCACAGTCTGAAAATACTTGGAGAGATATTATAGTAGTGACCTTTATTGTTCATTAGTGAATCAGCAGCCTAGCTTACTGTGGCTTTAAATGAGCTATATAAATTGGTTGTTATTTTCAATGATGATTCCCTTGATTTGAACGTACTAGAGCAAAGATAATTGATTGATTCATTATGTAAAAGATTGTTTCAAGTTAGAGGGTGGTTTTATTTAATTTTTTTTTCTCCCAGCCAAATTGAGACATGCTGTCTGGAGCCTTTGCCAGGTTCTTACCAGGTTCATATTAGAAAGCACTATTGCTTCTCTTTTTCTCACTAATGACACATAGCAGCCTTCCTGGGTGGAGTAGGGATGCCTCTTTGATTGTGGTGCTGTTCATTGTAACATCAGCTGAAGCTGCTGACAGTATCATGTCTTGCACGTAAGACTTTGTTGCACATCTTTGGTACATGATGTATGTATACTTTCAAAAGAAATTAAAGTCTGTACCAGGTAGTGCTGTCCAAAGCCTCTCTCTGTGTCAATGCCGGCTTGTCCCTACCGTATGTTCCAAGTACTGTGCTGTCACCTCTGTAAGATATCACTGATTCCCAGCTATTGGCATTGCTTTGCCAAGGATGCAGTGTTTTGGTGTGTCTTTAAAGCATTTTTTTCTGTCTTCAGCTGTGCATTCCTCTTTCAGCTTCAGGGTCCTGATGTCTTCTGTTCTAGATACATGACTAAGCTGATAGAACTGTTACAACAGCCTGTACTTGCTCCCTCTAAAAGGTTGTTTTGCTCAAAGGTCTTTGCTGTTGCAAATTTTATCTTGTCATCTGTCATGCAGCACAGCATGCAGATGGCACAGAAGAAGTTTGTTTAGAAGCTACAAATCTCATTTAGTGCAAGTGTTAGGGGGAATGCACGTAGATCGGGGACATTGGTGATTGCACCAGTTCCCAAAGAGCAAAGGATGCTGCATGCCCAGGGACCATGCTAGTAAATCCTGCTGTGGGTGCATGGTACTGCCCCAGGCCAGGAATGCATGGAAGAAAATCACACAGCTCTGATGATGTCCCGTGTCATCTGGGACACCTTGCTGGCACTGCCAGGGTTGGTGCTGCTGGTGAAGAAAGCAAAGAAGAGAACAGTAGCCAGGAGGGGGTAGTGGTAAAACACATGATGTGTGATGGGCTCTAGGAATCCAAGCCTAGGCCTTGCTGAAGGAGACAGAGAGGACAGCGGGGCTGTGGCATCTTGTGCTGTTGTCCTGTCTGGCCATCTTCATCTTGTGATCTAACATGATGACCTCTGACTTCCAGATTTGCCTAAGGAAACAATGTCCAGCAAATTAAATAGGGAAGAACTGAGCTCAGATGTGTATGAAAGTCAGCAGTTATGTTGTCTTCATCTGTGAATGGAACACATTTGTGTGTATATCTGTAGGCTTTAAAGCTAGTACCATATATATGAGTAAAAATTCCACTTGTGCCCATAAAGCAGTTGGGAACTGTATTGTGTGTTTCCTCCATGCTCAGTGGTTCAGGTCTCAAAGCAGCCTTACGGTGATGTATTTGGTAGTGGTGGCATGTGTGAGTGTCTCATTCAAGCACAGCTGTTTTACAGGGCACCTTGAGGGGGTGTTTGCAGCTTCAGTTCTGTGTCTCACTTCTCCAGAATCTGCTTCTGCTCCCAGGATCTGTTGTGCCAAACCCTCCTCATCTGAGCAAGTCAACAGCCTGTCCCAGGCTGCTGCCTAAGAGAATGGCAGGGACTTTGTAAATAAAGGAAACAATTGAATGATAAGTTCACACTTCAGCAGACTGCTTAACAGCCTGATAACAGTTAATTACATACAGTATTTTTAAATGCAGCAACAGGGAGATAACTCGTGCAGAGGTGGAGCACAGGCCCTTGGGCCTCATGACCAAAGGTTAACCCCTTACTACCCGTGCGCCTAAAGAGAGTGCTGGCCGCAGCTCCAAATGTCACCAGTGCTGAACTTCTGCTGGCCAGCAGTGACTCGGGGTCATGCACGTAAAGTGTCCTCAGCCGCAGGCAGGGGCAGGGGGAAGCTGTGCTCAGTCCCAAAACTTGTGGGACCTGCTTTGAGAGCAACCTGTGTGCTGGCGGGCAGAAAATGTAGGGTGGTAAAGCCAGGGTTGTCTCCACCAGAGGCAGCAGGTAGAGCCGCTCCAGTCGGGAGTGGCTGCGCTCCCGCGGCCGCGCTGATGTTCGTGTAACTGAAGGAGCTCTGCAGGAAGGAGCCAGCATAAACACAGCTGGAATGGGCGCCCGCGGCCGGCTGCGAGCCACAGCAGCTGCACTCGGTGCTACCGCTCCCTGGGCACCGGGTGGGACATTTCCGCCTGTCCCAGCCCGGTGGGATTGAGGGTTTGACCCTTGTTGTTTAAAGCACGACTTCAGGACATCTGCTGTCAGAGCACCCGCAAAGTTTGTGACTTAATGCAAGTCTAATTAACCGATTTTCCTATCCAAATCTGGAGATTTACACACTTCTATAGAGGCAGCTGTAAAGTTATAACTTCAGCTGTTTATCATGCCCTGAGCCTTTGAATCTCAATTATGAAAGGTGATGTTTAATGGCTGGCTGGAAAATGGGTGGTTACCGGAGTGTTAATGGAGTGCGGCAAGCCAGGAAATGTATAATCTAATGCCTCTATAGAAATGAAAGGTTCTAACAAAAGAAAATATTGGGGGGGAGGATGTACTTACAGGCTGTTTGTGCTGTTTAGGAGAAAATCAGTACATGAGCAGTAGAGAAACAATGGGGACTGAAATACTGCCTGAAGAAAGAAATAAGAGCTGCTTGTTTTTAAGGTCCCTCTCTCCCCCCCCAAAACATTCATCCTTCTCCTCTGCATCTTGAGCTTTGCCTTTGTCGTAAAAGGGAAAAAAAAAAAGAATGATACGTTGCAGTGAGTTTAACAGAATGCTGGGCCAGAAAGAAACAAAATGAAGGAAAAAATAACCAGCTACATATTCCTTTTTTACTGAAGCGTGGTTTTACTACCCAGTTTGTGCCATTGGAGGCAGAATTGACAGCCATGCTTCATCATGGCAGTGGAAGAAAGTGCTGCAAGGAATGCTTTAATTTATATGAGAAATACTCTAAGAGAAAAAAAAGCCTAAAAGCTTGGTAATAACATTAATAACCACTTCTTACAGGTTTTTACTAGCCCACTAAAGATCAGACAGCGTGTTAAGGTCCCAGTGGCTGAATAGTTAAGACCTGGGCCCAGGTTATTATTACTTAGGAAGATTCTTTTAATGATTTCTGTTATTAGTTGAAACTCATTTGAATAGTACAGCTGAATGGTCACCATGCTTTAAATTCATTCCACAGGAAAAATGAGAACAGGGTAGAATTTGGGTTTATGTATTTCTGAAAGCACTTCACAAAACCAGCACAGATAGCAGTAGTGCTGTGAATGGATGGGCAAAGGGCAGAGGCTTCCCTGCTTGGGAGGAGCTCTTCTGGAGTGGGATTGATTCCTTCTGAAGAGCAATTTTGACTATGGCAGCAGAATTTCTTTTAAATCAAACTACAAGCTCCTGAACCACCACAGACTCTTTAATTTCTACTCTGATAGCCTTCAAAAAAGCAGAGACCTCCAGCAGGGGTTAGGATGAGGCAAAGGGGGATCCAGATAGTATTTCTGGCTTTCATGCTGCTGCTGTGCTGAAGCCTGTGTTGGGGTCTTGCCTCTGCACCTCGCTCCCTTCTCACGGATTGCCTGCTCTTGAGGGAAGCAGCTGGCTGTTCTCAGGGCAGGGGCAGCGGGGTCCCCCTGTCTGCTGGGAGTTGCTACACAGTAAGACAATGCAAGTATTACCATAGCACAGTTTTCACTTCAGCATCTCACTCCAGTAGTGGCACTTCTGCTCGTATTTAGTACTTTTTTGTATTAGTTTGAGTTTGCATTGAAATGCAAAATTCAACTGAGAAGCCTCAACATTTGCTTCTCTTGCTGGATTAAGAGGCATATGTCCTTTAAAAAGAATTTTTCTCCCCTCCAACATAACTTGGTCAGCATCTTCTCAAAAATGTGACTCAGAAGACCAAAGGCCAAGAACTCTTTTAGTCTATAGGAAGAGCTTTTGGTCCCCACTGATCTGCAAAACAAAAGACCAAAGGGACCTTAAAATCCCAGCCAGGTCTTTCCCCAGCGGAGCTTGGGGGTTCCTGAGCAACAAGCATGACTGCTTAGCATTGAGAGTAGGTTGCCAGTGCCAAGAGGTTAATGACTCACATGGCATTATGTTGTGTTGAATAATGAGAAACATCTGAAATGACACATGTTGTAATGACTCGCTACTCAAAGTACCAATCTACTTAAGATCCCTTTAAGCTTGAAGAGATCACAGAATAGCGATGTCTTGTTCTATAGGTGCTACTTTATTTTATGCCTCCTGGTAGAAGAGATGTACCATGCCTGAGAGCATATGAACAAAACAAGTGTGGAATTGAGTAGGAAGGATTATTGCACTAGTTGTTTTGAATGCTTTTTGGGCATTTATAGAGCACCAGCTAGCGTATTTGGGGTTTTGTTTTTGTTGATTCGAGGGTTTTAATCCTGGTTGTCACAGTTCCTATATTCGTAGGTTGGATTTAGGGAAGGAAAGAAAGGGGAGCTTTGCCTGCAGGATGGGATTATCACAAACTGGTCTGAGATTTGCTGTGGAAAGTAAACTCATGCTGGAGCAAGGCAGCAACACTGTTTTATGGTTTGGTTGCTGATGGGAGGGAGTTTAATTAAATGGCACTCTAAATTCTGATGCTAACCGATCTGTGACACAGTTTGCTCCATTAGGGGTTGAGAACAATCTGTTTTCTTGCAGACAAAATAAGTTGTTCATGCTGTCATAAGAAGTCTTACATAGTTTTAAACATGTCAGACATTGCTTGCCTGTCTTACAGTTGTTTCTGCAGTCTGCTTCCCTGCATGGAAAGCTAGTATGTAACTAAACTGTACACTTGGTCTTGTAAATGCAAGATGTAAAAGCAAGTATGACACCTAAATGTCTCCAATTGCTAAGAACAGCCCAGGGAGCAGCTGGGGCCCAACACCTCAAAATGTGGCCCTCTGCAAACAATAAAGGACTTCTTCTCCAGCTGCTTTACGGCTGGACTTCAACTAGAGTAATATAAACATGTCTCTGCACTTACCTACTGGGATTATGGTGCTTTAACTGTTTGTTTCTAAATATTTTAAGCTGTAATATTGGAGAGAGAGAGAAACTGTGCATATAAACTCTTATGTTCAGGCCAGGTAGCACCACTTCAGACTTTGCAAAACTGTATGCAAGGGAAGAGAATCAGGCCTGCCTGTATTGCATCTGAAACGTATTGCTCGAATTTCATACAAACTTATATGGACCCCTCCATCTCCAAACCAAATAGGAATTCTTTGAAAAGGTAAGAGAGATTCTTCCACTCTTACACCCACCACTCACACACACACCCCCGCCACCTCGAAATGCAGGTCATGAAATGATCATTATTTTTATGGGTCTGCAAAGCCTGTAGAAGTCAAAGCTGTGTAATATACATTGCAGAATGTTCTGCTAATCCAGTCCAACCGCAGTCGTGCCTGGCCCAGGGAAGAGGGTCTGGTAACTGGAAACCTGACACTAAAGGAATTCCAAACACAGTGCTCAAACTAAAAACAGCTCTCTCTGCATGGCATGTGCTACATGAGAGCCAGGGATTGTATTCGTTTATGTTATCTGATTTTTCAGCCTTGTATTGTTGATAAAAGAACAGGAGAAGGAAGCACCTCTACCAGCTCAGCCCATAAATAAAGTATGTATGGTGTGTTTGAGGTTAGTATGACATTGCTAGACATCTGCCTTCTTCGGAGAGGTACAAGCCTCCCTCACACACAGCAGCCACTGAGCGCTTCCTTGTGCTGCAGATTCTTCCCAGCACTAAGATACCAAATTTGATTCCCAGTGAATTTTAAATGCAAACCCTTTCTTTGGCTATGGAAAGTATTGATCTGGAAGGGCAAAGAATATTTATTATAGGAGTATCTCACCTGTTAAGATACAGAGACCCACCTTAATGCATCTCAGTGACTTGCAGTGATTTTTTTTGAAATCTGCAGTGATTTAAAATTTCATTAATTTATTTGTTTTATGTTATATGCACGTTGAATATTGAGCAACAGAAGTTCTTAGAGCCTCTGACTACAAACAGCACTGCAGGATCTTTAATACTGTATCTGGAGAGATAGGCACATGGTCTTTTCAGTCAGTTGTTTTTAGTGTTTGTTGAGAAGAGCTTTATGAAGACAGAGTGTAATGTATTTGATACTTCAAATTTGTTTGTTTGCGTAATTTAGTTCTTACATCAGCTTCTCTTTTCTTCTTTAAAAGTAGATCTTCCTGGCTGAGAACAAACAGCATACAATCACACTGCATACAATGGAGTTCTTCAGTGAGAATTTGGACACAGATAGGACCTTGTTGCTTTCTCCTGTTCTTTAATCACAGCCTGGGCTGTCTGATGCCATCACCCAGAGTCTCTGTATGTCCTGCTTAGACATGAAAGAGACTGCAGCCAAATGTGGGCTTTCCATTTGCTACTTAGTCTGTGGCTGTCTTTGAAGTTTATTTCAAGAAGTGCTCTCTCACAAAATAAGAAGGCAGGTTTTCATGTGAGATTATATCCCTTGCAAAATATTCCCTCAGCAGCAAGGAGGAGATAGTGATGTAAGAAGAGAGCATTCCCTTCTTTGCTTTTTACCAGGTACTAAGAGGGTGACCTTTCTGACTCTCCCTATAGAACAGAAGGGAAAAAACCCCTTTGTCACGATGAAATCCGAACCCCCAACGTGATGGGGCACAGCACGAGCAGTTAGACCTTCATTTTGCTTTCCTTTCCTTTCGGATAGCCCAAGCATGTATCTCCTGGCTGATGTTAAAGGTGACCTGCAAATGGAGGTTATCAATGAAATGCAGTAAACCTGAAATGTAATTACTTTTTTTTCCTGATTGTTTTTTGAAGCATCAGGTATTTATGCCAGTCTGCTCTGTAAGATTTTCCACAGTTGAAAAATTACTAAAATGGGGGTTTAAAAAAAAGAAGGGAACTGCAGAAAGCAAAAACTGTTTAGTTAGGGCTTTTGAAACCTTCAGATACATGTGACTAAATAACATTTGGGTAAAAGAAGTCTTTCCTAAGTATTCTAAATCCTGTGGTTCAGTTTTAAATAAACCCAGAAGCTCTTAAAAATTCTGCAGTAAAGCCAGAAAAGACTATTTTTTTTGTGCTTGGAAGATAAATAAAGCAGAGATAGAAAAACAAACCTGCTTTAGGCTTTACTTGTCATAGAGAAAATAACAACACGTTAATTGAATGTCGGTGATAAGTTACCTGCTTTACTTGGACAAGGCTGCTTTGTGCCCTTAATGCTCAAAATGGATCACAGTTGTTAACTGGTGAATCATTTTAAAAGATAAACTGGTAGAGCTGCAAACCAGCATATGAAGTGAAACACGTTGCAACCACCTGTGTGTGATCTGTAATTTCTCTGCAGGGGAAGGAAGATGAGACTTTGCTTCCTCAAAATGTCAAAAGCAGACATTTTAAGGGGCACCTCGTTCATGACATTTTTGAGGAGTGCCCCACCAGTTTCACTCCTTTGTGGAACCTGGTACTTCTCTCTCCCTTTGTTCAATTGCTTCCTGCAGCAGCAGCCTCTGCTTTTAGCTAGACCCACATCCATAATGCACTTTCCAGTGGGACCCAGCAGAGCTGAACTATCAGCAAAACCACTTTTTGAGCTCCAAGATCAGTTTCTTCTGATGATGTTGTGTCAGCTTCCCTACCTTCTGCCTGCCATTAATTGCACTGTATCCCCAGGTCAAACAACTGGCCAAAAATCTGGAAAACAGCTGACGGTCAGAGCGGCTCCTACTCAGCATGTCCTCTCAAAGGGCACGCTCCTGGCCTGGTCCTTTTGAGTGGCTGGACCTGCTTGACCCAATTTGTGGATTTTTGATCACTCCCCTGGGTCACTGATTTTCCACTTGAGGTTATTGGTTTGACCCCCACACCGTGGGTCACTTGGGAGGTGTGATATGGCCCTGTGAACTCTGAACTCATCAGAAGCCAACAAAAACAGTGAGAGAGAGGAGAAGAATTTCATTAGGACCTCCTCAGAGGTGGCAGTGTCTGACAAGGGAAAAGGTAGGAGTTGTTTTCCTTCTTGCAGAAACAAGCACAGCATCTACAAGGGGCTGCCAAGTAGAAAGTGTTTGGTTTGGTTTGTTTTGGCAATTTCTTTAAGGATAAACAACATCATATACTTTTACACCACGGGCCATCGAGTGAGAAGGGTGTTGGTTCAGAAGAGCCCTCCTCTTCCTGCTGGGAACTGCCCCCAGTGTCTCAGACTTACTGCTAATGGTGACAGCATTTCTGCAGCCAGAGCTTGGTACTTGCAGTTGTTTCTTCTACCTTAAAAAGATTGACTTTCTGATGGTTAATTTGTCACACTTGAGGAGGGAAGGGCAGTTTTTTCCTGTTTTTTAAGACTGGTCAGATAGAGGTTCATGGACACTCTGTAGGCTGGTTCATTGCACTATGAGCAGCTCCCTAAGAATGGACTTCACCAGGCATGGGTGGTAGCGGGGGGGAAGAATGAATCCTCAAGAAATAATTTTACTCCAACATGATGTGCTGGTCATAAAAGGGAAAAAAAGTGTTGTCATTGTAGCTTGTGGATCTGCAAGCATAACACCCACTGGGATCACTAGGAGAAGTGAGCTGGGGAGTGTGGAGCAGCCATGAGGATATCTTTTGTGAAATTTCCCTCAGTCATGCTGCCCAGAGTCAGCCTTTTGGGCAGTTCCCAGTGTTTCTCAAGGTTTTACTCAGGCGACAGTTCTGCTAATCATTGGCTAGATCACTGCTTGTACTATCCCCAAGGCTGCTAAAATAACTCACATACCTTCTGTCTTCCTGGGGCTTTCCTAAAAGGTTTGTGTGGATTCCTATCAAGTCTCTGTGTACAACCTCTTCTCCCAGCTGTTAAGTTGTGACTCTGGGCAAGACATTCAAGAATTACACCACCTATGGGTGTTTCACCCTCAGAGAAAGGAAACTGGTGCTGACAGTGAGCAACTTGGGGTTTTATTTTGTAAAGAAAGATTTTGCTCTTCCCACATGTTCTTCTGCAGTTTGTCTACACAACCACAGATGGTGTTAGCTGTAAGTGAACTGATGGTGGATTTAGTTCGCTAGGAGAGGTAACAGCAATGGAGATCTGATGGCATTAGCTCGAGCAGCTTGGGGCCATTTCTCATGTCTGGCACACTTTGATTGCCCAGGCTCGTCTTCACTGCACAGTCCTGGGTCAGAGCACCCTGAGTGCACAACCCCCTGCACAGTCACAGCTTCTGTGGCAGCAGTGTAACACTGATTCCTAAAACCAGGCTGGCTGAGCTTTCCTGGAAACCGCTCTTTTGGCTGGATGGCAAAGCACACCCCTCTTTTTTCCTGCACCTTGCAGATCCTCTGGTGTCAGCTGAGGCATTAGTCAAAGGCTCAGTACGTCATGCTGGTGGCTCCGTCCTGTTCTCAGCCATTATTTTGGTACCAATTCATCTTGAATTTGGTTTTTTTTAGAGTAATTCAATTTGCAGTTAGAGCTCTGTCCAAAAGCTACCTGGCTTTTCAGTGAATTCAGGATCAGGTTCCAAGCTCAGTCCTTTTTTAATGTGATCCACAAGAATTTCATTGATTATAGCTGCCAACGAGAACACCTTATAAAACCAATGCGCAGGATTTTGAGCATGATCCTTATATTAAAAGGTGATGGGTGTAGGTTTGACATTTGTTCCTGTTGGTGTGCTGCTTGACACAAAGCAGTTCCTACCATTGCAGAGCCTTTTATGACTGGAAGTACGTTTTTGTGCACAGAGGCATTAAAGCTGAGTGTGATGGGACTGACTTCGTGCAGAAATACGTGGAGCAGCTCTTTGGCCTGCTGTGGAAATTAGGCTTTGTTGCAAGGCGTAGGTGTGTGAGCAGCGACAGCAATTGTCTCAGTACATACGGTTAAGAGTGGTTTGGTATCTCAGAGGGTGGCTTCAGGCCCTTCAGCACTTTGTCTGGACTGTCTCACCAGGAGGTGGGGGGGGAAGCTGGGAGTGCCTGTCTTTTATAATGTTCTGTTTTTAAAGCAGAAAGTCTCTGGGGAGCATAGGGTCCTAAAAGTCCAAGGCCTGGAATGCTTCCTTTTGCTCTTTCCATTTTAAACAGGAAACATTTGCACTAAGTTATTCCAGGAGGAGAATTGCAGGTTCATTTCAAGGCAGATAATGTTTGTTCATTGCCTGTGTCCGTGATTTACCCCATGGGCTTAAACGAGTGCAGCAGAAAACCACATGTTTTGTTTTACTACATGCTAAACAAGTTCCAGTGGAGTCTGGGAGCCCAGGTTAAGAAAGAAGGAGCATGCTTGTAAAATCTCTGTGTGAACAAGAGAGTCATTGACAGATTTTGAACACCTGATCTGCTGTACCGGAATGATGACTTTTTTCATAATCTATGCAAAGGATATTTAAGCGGTTGATGAGTTCAGTCCCAAGGCCACAGAGCAGGTGTAATTGATTTATACTTCCAGCCCCTGTTTTGGGTCAAAATTCTGTCTTCTTCCCTCAGCTCTCATTTGGAGAGAAGCTTCCTGTGCAGTCAATGAGAGGTTTTGTCCAAAGTGCAAAGACATTTGCAGTCAGACTGGCAAAAACTCCTAATTGAGTTGAACTTTTGGCGATGCTCTGGTGACATGTCTGTGAGAACAATTATTTTTGCCATTTCAAAAGTATCACAAGTTAAGTTGTACTAGGAAAAAATACCAATGCTTCATTAGTGCAAATCATGAAATTAAGATGCAGAAGGCTTCAGAGAGGGCTCCATGGCACATCCTCGGGTGACACGCTCACATGTTGCTTTTCACGTGAACTAGGGCTTGTGAGATCCATACTGATGCAGACAAGTTACAGGATTGTTGTAATATCAGGCCTTCTAGATCACAGATTTTTTGAAACCTCAGTGGCAACTTGCCCATTAAACACAGGTATTGTAGCCTGACATCCCTAGTGTTTCTTCCAGGAGTTCCAGTTTTTCCAGCTATGGTGTTTGGAAAGTTTTACAGGCTGACATATTAGGAGAGAATAGTGGGAAAAAGCCTGGAAAGCATGAATATTTGTGCATGTAAAGCTTATGGGATTTGCAGACTTGCAGACCTAACTCATCTGTTTATCCTCAGGCGAGATAAGATTCAGTCAAACATGCATTGTTTAAGGAGCTTTGTTTCCATTATGGCAAATGGATCACAGGAGACTGACTTTGGGAGCTGAAGGGCTCCAGTGCTCCCTCATTGTAAAAGGGCTGTGATGTGCGCTGGACCCTTCCTCCAGTGTCCTGGATGTTACAGACTTTTGTAGCATGCAGGTGGGAAGCTTGTTATCCTTCAGAAGTTCTTTTCATTCATCAGGACTTGTCATGCTTGATGTGGCATTTCCTCTCCCAAAGTAAACATAGATTGTATGTACAATAATATATCATTGGGCAAGTAGACTGCCTTTTTATGTGCTTTATTATGTTTTTTCCCCCTCAGGCGTGGACCTGCAGAGCCACTAGAATATTTAACAGGGCCACGAGTAACGTACAAAGAGAGAGATCTTCCCTACTACCACGGAGGACAGCCTGTTATCCACCCATCCAAGGGGAACTACATCCGTGCGCCAGACACAAGAGTGGCAGAACTGAGGTACCCCCAGTATTACCCAGCCCAGCCCATCACAAACCAGCATAAAGGACCCCTCCGGCAGGACGTGCCACCTTCCCCTCCGCAGTCCCACCGAGCACCAGCTTACAGTGAAATTCTCCGACACCGTGGGACCAGTCCAGACCAGTACCAATACAGGCAACAGGATCCCAGGCAGAAGAACCCCATGACTGCAGCTGTATAGCTGTGCACGGGACTTGCTGGCACAGCCCGGGAGGAGCCCCATCGGACATGATCCTTGTAGAGTTGTTCCCAAGCGTAGCTGCCTGTAAGAATGGCACATGAGACCTGGAGTCGTTCTTACTGAGCTGGGCTCAGCGTAGGTGCTTTCTAACAGGCAAACTAAAGCCACGTGAGGTACGATGTGTCTTGAGTATGTGAGGTACCAGACAGTTGAGTGTTTTTTAATTCCTTTTAAAAATAGAAAGTGGCTGCTGGAAATGAAACACAACACTTAATACACCTCAGGGCTATTTACTGAATCCAGTTACACCTTTACAGTACATAGCTGTCTGGGTAAGGGCAGTGGAGTCACCAGAGTTTACTTCAGAGTGCTGCTGTTGAGCCTTTTAAGTGAGAACACAGCACGCAGCATGGACTTCTTGCAGAACTGGGCATCTTGTGTATCTAGTGTGTGAAGACAACAAGGGACTGCTACAGAGATAGTGGCCACATTCCAGGCACGTCCTGACCAACAGCTCTGCTTTAAGAATGCTGCAGTTCCAGATTTGTGATCTGGCCTCCCATCTTCCTCTTTCTTCTTGGTGGTGGCAGCATTTATCTTGTAGCCTTCATTTTCTGTAGTTTGTTTATCAAGAGGCTTCTCTTATTGCACCTGCTGTGGTTGGAGTAGGGCAAAAAGCCTTATCCCCTCTGCTTGGGCAGGCTCACAGAGGACAGGCAGCCACCTGAGAACTGTGTCTGGGGTGGGGGGGAGTGTGCTTGTGAGTGTTGGTTAGTTATATAGTGTGCAGTCTTTAAATGTAAACCCTGGAGACCAGATCCTCAGCTGCTGTCAGGAAGTGTCACTCGAGGGGTTTCAGTGGAGCTGGCCTATAAGGAAGTGGCCGGGGAGGTGACCACGAGCATGGACTCCCTATTTCATATTAAGTTACTGTGTCAGGTGCTGCCTTGGCTCCATCAGGGCAGCCCGTTCCAGGCAGTGTTGGAGCCAAGTGCCTGGCAGCAGCGTGCCTGCCCTGGCCAGCCCAGCACCGCCAGAAGGCACCTGTTCATGGGGGCCACCCTCAGTCCATGAGGGAAGCTCAGCCTTGGGCAGCACCAGGCCCTGCCGTGCCAAGTGCCAAACTACTCAAGTTCCTGCAGCCAGAGGCCATCAGGTCAGTGGGGAAAGGGGCTTTTCACTGCAAGGGGTGAGGGAAAAGACAAGGAAAGCAACAGGAAGGGCTTCAAGATGCTGGGGCCCAGGAGGAAGAGGTGAGAACAGCAAGTTATTTGTAGCAGTGCATAGGAAGAGAGAAGGTGTGGGTGGGGGGGTGTCAGCAGTGCAGCAGAGCCATGGTGGGGGGACAGGGTGGTGGGGTACATGCCCAGCTCTTTGCCCCAAACAGCCTGAGCTTGCTCTGCAGCCAGAAATGTGTGTCCCCAGCCACAGGGACCTGTGCAACCTGACCCAAGAGGGCTCTGAGTGCTTCGAGAGCTGTCTCAAGGATTTGTCACAGGGAAACCATGCAGTATTGTGACCTAGAAATAAGTTATTTCCAAGTGTCCTTAATGCCTCAACTTCTGCCTTTTGGGAGTGTCACTAAACCATTAGGCCTCCTCTCCTCATCAGGAAAAGACTGTGGCCAGGGATTAAGCATAAGGATTTCTCTGATGTCATTTTGCCACCTTTGGTATGCAACATATTAAATCAAATAGATCACTTCCCAGGTGTTCATATCACCAGGAAGGTTTGTCCTGCTAGGAGTGTGTCCTGCTGGCAGGCAATGGCCCTGATGAGAAGCAGCATTTAATCCCAGCCTACTTTCTTCTCTGCTGATGATGCTGGTTAGAGTCTGGTGTAACCCTCAGGCACAGGGAGCGCTTGCAGCTGCCTGAGTGGCTGGCAGGCTCCAGTGCTTGCATTCCCACCAGCCTCCACCCACCAACAGGCTGGGAAGCAGGGGAGAGGAGACAGCTTTCCATGGTGGGGGAGCACCTCCATGATTCAGAGGGGTGGACTCCCTGGGGCAGGGGCAGGCACAGCTCTAAATCCAGTCAGGAGGAAGCATTGGTGGGAGGGAGAGAGGAAGAGGAATGAAAGTGATTATGAAGCAAGGGTGTTTGGTTCTTGTTCGATATCTTTCTGCCCTGTTCCCTAGTAATGTAGGAGGGAAAAACCTCTGGAGGGAGTGTTGGATGTAAAGCTGGATGTCTCTCAGTACCCTCCATAAATAAGGCTCATTCCCCAAGGAAACTGTGCCTGTCATGTACGTGCTCTGCACAGCCTTGTACTTCTCTCAGAAAGCTTTAGATGCTGTAGGATACTCAGCCAGGACTTGGCAGCCACAGGATAGCCGCTGGTGTTATAAAGGCCTGTTGAAAGTGAAGCAAAAACAAATTAAAATACTTTCCTTTCCCTCCTTGAAATATAACCCCTGATACATTTGATCCAGCTGTAAAGAAACTAATGTTTGCGACAGTGGCTTTATCAAGCCAGGCCACAATTAAGAACAGCTCTGAATATAAGCTACTGCCTTTGTAAATCACTCTCAACTAACCCTTCAAATGGCATCACAGCACAGTGAACAGAACTTATTTACAGTATTTCATGAGCCAGGGCCAAATAAAATATGGATGGAAACAGCTCCTAGGTTATTTATAGCCTTTGAATGACCTGCCCAATGTCTCCCCGTAACCTGAATCTTTCCTTAAGAGCTCCCCTTGACTGCATCAGCTCCACTCAGTTGAGGCAGACAGATCAAACAAACACCTTCTGAGCTGTTAATCTTACCTTACCCAACAGGTTATTAAATGATGCTTCTGCTCAGTAAGCAGAAATCAGTAGAGAGCTTCTTCCAATCAAAAAAAAAAAAAAAAAAAAGTGCTATAAGTATAATATATGGATGCATCCTACACGTAAGGAGCTAAGGAGGAAGAACAGTGTGACCTAGCTGGGGGAAAAAGACCAAAAAGTATTACAGAGCATCTCATCAATTCTCATCAATCTCTGGTGCCATTGTTCTGGGAGAAAATTGCCATTTGCTGGTTTAATATCTGGTAGAGGTACGGTATTTTCAAAAGTATAATGTGTAACTACAGTATATATAGTCAGCTTTTCTGCAGTGTAAAATGTATGATTTTAGCACCATATTGTGGAAAAATATGTACCGTGCAGAATTCACGAGGTGCTACAACTGACGGTTGAAAATACACACTTGCAAAATCCAAAAGAGCCGTTAAGTAACAAGTTGTTCTTTTCCCATATGTCCATATGTTTGGGAAAATTATGAGTCTGAAATGCTCTTGACACGTAATTGCCTCACACTCCCTCATCCAAAATGTGCCAGTCCAGCAGCAGAGTTACTGACGTAGTGGGTATGAAGGGAGAGTTGGGTTTGCCACAGGAGCAGCCCTAAGTCTGTGTGTGTGAACAGGCATCAAGACCAGGGGAGAGAGGCCCGCATTCACGTGAAGCTGAAGCTTTGATTTCCTGAGCTGGTGGCATGCAGCCTGCGTTTCTGGCTCTGGCACAGGGCCAGCCAGGCCCAGCAGTTGAAAGATTAAGAGATAGAAAAAGAGCCTGTGGATTTTCTGAGTGACCACCCACTAGTGAGCCATGATCTTGGCCTGTGAGCCGACATTACCACTGTGATATATTATGATGCAGAAGTCTCTAGGCACCCCTCGAATGCATAAAGAAATATCAATTGCCCTTTGTGGGGAAAAAAAAGGGGAAACTAAGCATGGGAAAAAAAAAAAAAGGCTCTTGCCTTGAAAAAGTGCATACAGTCCTGAATTCCAATTCACTCCAGCTTCCTGATCTAGAAATAGCTTCACATGCTGCCTAATTTTTTTACAGATGAATTTTGCTACCTCTTCTTCCCAGCCGTCACAGATTTGTTTATCAGAGTTAGTGCTGTGAGTGAATCCTACCGACTGCTCTGCCAGGGCCACATCCTGGCACTCTGCTCTGAGCAGGGGCTGCTTTGCACTTTCAAAAGGCCCCACACCTGTGCTCCCCGTCACAGTTGTTCTGCAGGGTCCTTAAGCCTTACGTGCAAAATCAGAAGTGCTATTCACTATCTCTGCATAGGAGAGAAGGCTTTGTAAGACACTATTCTCTTACTGTGAGGGAGAGAGGTACTTGTGATCCTGACAATACCTGTGTGTTTAAGTGAAACTGATATAAAAATCACGTGTGATTGTTTTGGGGGAGAAATTCAACACGTAATTTGACAGGTTTTTTCTAGTACCACGTCAAAGATTTTGATCTTTTGTTACATATGGCTATATAAATTTTACCTGGTTTATTTTGCATTAAAATAAAGGCTTTAAGACTATATATGATTGTGTATTTGTACGTAGAGTCTTTCCCTTTTTTGTGTCTACAAAGCCATCCTCAGCCATGGATATGATTTGATATTAGAGGATGATACATGATCAAGCTGGATCAGAATTGGTAAGATGACTTTTTAAACAAAAAACCAAAAACACAACAGCCATGGGCTGCTTTGTATGGAAAAAAAAGCATCCCAGGGCTTAACTTGATTCCCTCTCAAATCTGCATTGTCTTCAGTTGTATTGCCTGAATCCTGATTCTATACCTCAGGATTGAAAGGAGAAGCAAGAAAGAAGTCCCTTGCCAGCTCAGAGAATTTCAGCTTAGGCAGCTGTGTGTTCATTGCTGAAGTTCCCCAGGCAGTTTCATCTCAACATGGAGCTCTTCTCTTGCTGTTGGTACCAGGCAAGGTGTCCTGCAGCCTGTAGCAGGTGCCAGGTCCAACCGGCTGAGAGGGCTGGAACCTCTTGCCAGAGATTTAGGACGCCTTGGAAGTTCTGCACAGGCGCTTCACATGAGGTACATCGGTCAATTTACTGAAGCTGGTGACTCTTATTTTCACACATTATGCACAAGCATAGATCTTGGTAGGATCAGGCTGTGGGTTGCAGTGAGATTCAGGCAAGAGTGTTATGTTAGATGGAGTAATTTTCAAAATAGATACTTCAGTGAAAAGGCATTAGTACAGGGAGAAGGAATAACGAAGCCTAAGATGAAAATTTTGGGTTACTACTAAGAAAAAAGGAAAGAATAAAAGAACAAAATAGAAAGGTGCAGGTTTACAACACGAGGTGTAACAGAAATGGCAGGAATGGGTCAACAAAAATACATGTGTACTGCACTCCAAAACATTTTGAATGCAGGTCTTGGTGTTTATGGCCAAGAAAGCTCATGGACAACTGTCAGTCAATTTTAGCATGTATTACATTATAAACCACATAGATGCCAATTTTAGAATCAATCAGGTCATAAGCTGCACTCACAGCTAAAAACTGTACAAATAAAAATGATACCTCTGTTTCTCCTGCTGGAGCTGTATGAAGAGTAGCAAAAGACAAAGTAGGAGTGTATTAAGAGCTGGAAACTCAGTGACCACAGTTTCAGGTAGTGGTCCTTCTGCCTTGGCAGTGGTCTCCTGTGGTTTCCCCATGACAGCACTCACTTCCCTGGGACCTGGGCTCAAGTTAAAATCTATTTTGCAGTCACTGCTCTGTCTGCCTAAAGAAGTATGTGGAGCCATTTGATTGTTAATTAATTTTAATGAACGAGACCGCGCCCTCCTGAGACCTGTATCCTGCTGAAAGCAGAGTGGGACGCAGTGCCTTTCCGCACGGAGGGTCTCGGAGCTGCATTACCCCAGCAGAAGTGCAGTGACCTGCTGCCATGTGCTCTACCCGGGGCAGAGCATCGCAGCCTCTCAGGCATGAGGAACGTGGCAGCTGTGCTGCTTGGGAGACTCTCCGGAAGCAAAATGCCATTATCAAGATTGAAGCGGAGCTGAGCTGCTCCTGCAGCCTCCCAGAAGGGCTTCTAGTAAATCCCAGAGGATTCTGGCTTGAAGGCTCTGGAGGTCTCCTGAGGAGGTTACTCAGACTTCCTTTGCTTGGTGTACTCATCCCTACAGAGAAGGTATGGAGGCGCTGAGGCGTGCCTTGGGAAAGGATGGAAACAAGTAAGACTGAGAAGGGATCCTAATCCCCAAGTGTGGGATCTGCTCCAGTGGGGATATCTTGGCTAATGGTTTTCTCAGTGGGCTGGACGGGAATGATGTGACACAGGCAACCAGAGAGACTCTGGAAATGGGTAAGGAGAGGTGAGGCGGCAGAGGGTGGGAAATGACAAGGAGAGGCAACTGGAGCAAAGGAAAGGGGATGAGAAATAAAAATAGGTTGGAAAGGGGGGCAGGGGTGTCAGACCTGAACAGGAAATAAGTGGGAAGAAGAGGGGATTGTCCCCGATGAGTGAAGTTCACAAACCAACAAGGAAGGTGGAACTTTGTATTAATGCTGACTAATGCTCCCCAATTTCCATTTTGCATCCCAGACTTGTGGCATCCCTCCACTGTGTCCAGAGTCAAGACCAGTGACAAAGCAGCACAAAGTTACGTGTGCCTGAGCAACAAAACAGGAGGGCAAGTAGGAATTGTGAGGAAACCCATCAACCAGTATGGGGAGAGAGACACCCCTCACACATCACTGCCCCCTCCCTAGATCACATGTTGGCACCCAGATCTCACAGCCTGTTCCACACACACCTCCCTTCACCTCCCTAGGTACCACCACCATCACCAAGTCTCCTTTCCTAACTGCCTCTTTCATCCAGCGGTTCCCCCTGATCTCTGATGTCCCCAAAGCCACATCAACCTCCAACACAACTTTTGCCTTCACTGCTGAGAAGCCTTCCGTGCCATCTGTGAGCGTAGCCTACCAATACCAGTAATTTTGCTGGCACCTGAAAGAGTCAAAGTATGTGGCCCCCAGGACCACCCCACACGGTGTGGGGTGTGGCTGTGCCATCATTACAGACAGAGACAAGTCATTTCTTAATCAGTGCTTTGTGGGTATAGATTGCAAGAAGGACAAAGATTTCATCTCCACTGCCTTTTTGCTTGCCTAGAATAAACCTTTGACGTGCAAAAGCTGTTTTATTGCTGGCCTTGTACAAAAATCCTGAACCAGTTTCAAGGGCCAAAAAGGTGATTATAGTCTTTAAAGCAGAATTAATTCTGAAACCATTGCCAAAATATGCCTGACAAACTAACCCAAGCCAGACAAGCTGGCTGTGCTTATGGTAAAAGGAAACCTCTGTGCAGAGGAAACAGCCCTGCTTCACTTTTCCAGAAGAGTATCTGCATCTGAAAGAAATAATTTATTGGGAAATATGTACAGTAGAGTAAAATAGCAAAATGAGACATTCAATGAGGCTTCTATATAAAACTGTGCCCTTTGCCTCCAGCGGATAATGAATAAAAATGATATAAAGAAGCAATGAACATTCAATGTTTTATATTTAAAATACATTTGTGTGGAAAACAATGTGGCATAGAAATAGGACTGAAGGGTTCTCCAAGATAATGCCAGAAGCTGCGAGATGTTAGCAGCTTTGTCGTGTAAGTTTCAAGGTGTAGGTTTTTAATTTTCTCTTACGAATCACAGAAGCAGTCGTGAAAACTGTCATTAAAATTCATGGCAAGAAAAGTAAACTTACATTAAAACCCACCCCATTCTTCTCTGAATTCTTGGTCCTGACTAGGAAGAAGTGTCTGCTTCTCTGCCAAAACCTTACCTACACAATCTGATTTAGGCTCCGTTATACTGGAGTTTTCATACATCACATCCTTCAATCCAGAGTACAAAGGAAAAAAAAAACCTAAAAAATTGCAGCCTAGATTTTCAAATCAGCAAGCTACGATGTTAAGAAGTTTCATTTGCCATCATTTTTCTAGTAATGAAAAGAGAAGGAAAAAAATGAGCGGATATGAAGAAACTAGTTTATAAGTAAATAAAAATAAATAAACCGGCCCTCCCTTCCTCCGAGGTATAGAAATGCATATATATATATATATAGACACACTTAGGTATTGTTGCTTTTGATCTGAAAGCAAGTTTACTTTTCCAGCTTATTTCTAGCCATTCCCTCTCCCTGAAGGAGTCAGTATTTACAGCAATATACGTATGTGAGGAAAGCAGTATAAATGGCAAGCACCTGGTTCATGAGTGGATGGATGTGCAGAGCCACTGAGCCATGAAAGCAAAACGAGGAGGAAGCTCTCAGACAGAGCAGCATTTCCACATGCTGCATGTCGCTCCAATGCCTGCATCCCTGTAAGTGACAATTTGCAGAGGTGGGCTGAGTTTGCAGGGCAGCCCCTGCCCCAGTTGTGGAAAGGATTGTCAAGGCTGCTGCAGTGGGTGAGGGCTCCTGGGTGGGCACCAGGGCCATGGTGCAGCGGCAGCACTCACTGGCTGAGCCAGGATGGGGAGGGCGGGTGGCACCTCCTGGGAGATTGAAACCAGAGCATACCTTAGAGGAGTCCATGGGGCTGCTCTTAAGATTGAAGCTGCCTGACAGTCTGTAGGTTAATTCCGCAGGCAGAGGAAATCAAAGGCATTCTAAGCATGCTCAGTTTCCAGCTCTGTATTCACATTTCACCAAATTAATCACAACTAATTCAGTTAGCGGAGTGTTAGGTTCAAGAAGGGTGTTTCTTATCTGTTCACAGAGGCACACGCACACATCCTCCTCACCACGGAGAATGTCTTTCCTTCTCTCTTTCTTTGTTCCTTTCTCCCCTCTGTTGAAAATAAACCCTCCAGGCCAGTCATTTTTCTTTATATATAACAAGAGGACAGTAAGGCCTCAGTCCAACGTGCATTTAACACAGTCATGCTGCCAGGCTCCTCCTCCTGCCCCATCCCTCCCTCCTAGATCTTGGTCCCACCCCATCCCCATGTCCTTTCTCCTTCCCCAGTTGTAGGGATTTTCATTGCTGTGAAAGGACAATGGAAACTGAGCTGCTATTGAAAAAAGACTGACTTGTTTTTCTTTGCTGGGCTGTTCTTGACATGGATCATTTCCCAGCTCAGTTCCTCAGATTGCTTTGATGGCACAACAGAGTGGATGGAGCGGTGAGGGGAACCAGGCTGGGGGTGAGGATGGGTTGGAGAGTGGTTAGACTGCTGTTGCTACAAAACAGAAAAGAGAAAGAAAAGAAGAATGCTAAATCACAGCCAAAGCACAGTATATTCGGGGGCTTGGATTTGAAAAGTCAAGCACCGTCTTCTGCAGCAGTTACATTCCTCTGCACGTTTACTTCTGGCCAAGTTTCCTGAGAGCAGAGACAGCATTCACCAAGTTTGATTCTTTTAGGCTCTCTCCTGTGGATTTTCTTCTGTGTTTAGCATTAGGAAAAGATAGGAAATCTTGAGGCTTCATGTAGGTTGTGGGTTTTCTCCTTCCTGGGTTTACTTACACATGGAGGCAGTGAGGAGCCCTGGGATCCCTCTCTCCCCCTTGCAGATCAGAGGTAACACACACATCACTCACCTCGATGGTCTGGGATAGGGGTGCCCAGGAAGCAGTGCAGTCGTGGGCTCAGTTATGCAGGGCACACTGAGATTTCCATGTACTTCGGCTTCCTCAGCTCTGGATGGCTGCTACCAAGGATTCCTGTGAGAGGGGGGAAGGGGACAGCAAGGGTGCAACCAGCAGGTCCCAAAGCGTGGTCAGGGTGCTCACTGTCAGAGCCCCAACTTTATCACAGTGGGTTTTCTGTAGGACTTTTTTTGTCCTGCTGGCAGGGGCTGGCGCAGGGATGCCAGCAAATGATTCAAGTCACCCTGCAACATGGTTTGTATCAGTCATGGGTTTGGCCAGCAGCAGTGACATTTGGCTGATGCTCCCTGAGCCTCGGAGATGAGAGAGGAGCCTGTCTGCCAGCTGAGTTTCAGGTCCTCCCTGGCCCTGCAAACTCTGGGAGAACAATAGGAGCCCTTGGCCCATATGGGTAGTTGTTTGGGGCAGTGTTTCAAGGAGTGTAGCTTTTGTTTGGGCTGTTTGGTTACACGTCTCCTCTTGGATGTTTATGCTGAACAAAAGGCACTTGTTCTCTAACCAACTTCAATGAGGTTGAGTCCAGCTGGATTTGTGCTTTAGGTGTAGAAGGCCAACAATACCCCCATCAGCAGCCTCATCCTGAGAGAGCCTGGGGACAACACTGGCCTGGGCACACCGTGCTGTCCATGTGCTCTCAGGAGCAGGAATGAAAACACAATTTGCAAACAGCCTCGCTGGAGTGGGTCTGGGTACTGAGCCCAGAGGGCAGCTCTCAGTGCTCTCTGCATTGGGGAATGCTTTGATGCTTTGTGTGCCCAGGATGTTCAGGTTTATCCTCTAGCTGCCAAGTAACCTGCTTGTCTGCTTTAATTTGCTAAGCCTTTTTATTTTTAAGAAATCCTTTATTTATTTAAAAACCGCACATTTCCAATTAGTTTACTCTGCTCCTTTCTTGCCCTTCTCCCACACGTCCTATAGCAGGAGCCTCAGCTCACAAGCCAGAACACCAGCCAGGGTGCAAATATAAAATAGGCCCAACAGCTGCCAAGCACAGACAGGCACATTGAGTGGGTGCCTGTACAAGGCAGGCAGGCTCCAGAGACAGTGATTCAGCTGCAGGCAGACAAACACGCAGACTCCTGCCACAGTCTGTGTGCAGGGGAGGGCGGTGAGGCTGCCAGGGGCTGCGTGCTGGGGTCCTGGGCCCTAGGGAGCTGCCCTGGCACTTTGTGTCAGCACTGGCAGATCATTAACCAGGGCATGGGCTCAGTTTACTTTTACCCCTGCTGTCACCCTTCATAAGCCAAGATGTTTCAAGTTGTCCTTATCCTCAAATTAATAAATTCTGCTCTGTAAGAGCGTAAACACAGGAAAAGAACTCGACTAAAAAAAAAAACACCCAAAAAATGCAGGCTGGTGCTGTGCAGTCAGGACATTTCTTTTCCTGACAGGATATGGGATCAGAGTTTAAAAATACGCATTATGAAACTTGTGTTGGGGGGCAAGGGGATCAGTAGACAAACTAAGCACATTGTTGGCTGAGCGGGAGAGCCTGTGAGAGGAGACAGTTTAGCCGCAGGTCCCTGCGGTGTCCCCGGAGCCGCGGCTGCAGGTGGCGAGGAGGCCGCGCAGGGCCGGCTGAGGTGAAGGCCGGGCCCGGCTCCGCACCGGGCGGGCAGCTCGCAGCCAAGGGGCCGGGGCAGCGCAGCCGCTGCCGGTGAGGGCCCGGGGCAGAGCGGCTGCCCCGCAGGCACGGGGCCAGCCGGCCTCACGGGCAGCCCCACCACGGCGGAGTTCCTGGCCACCTCCCTCACACTCGGGGACAGAGTGGGATGGACTGGCGTGTCATGCCCCACGGCCACTCGGCCTGGCAAGGACAGCCTTCAGACTTCTCAGCCAGCTTCCACACAGGCAGGGGAAGCTCCATAGTTGTGAACATGCTCTCCCTTTACTCATGTGTCCCAGTGACACAGTATCTGCTCCAAATGCAAAACTCCTCCTGGGATGTAGCTGATTTTCCCCCCCGATAGAGGCTGGTCATGGAGAGAGTAACCCTGGTGTGGGTGCATTTTACTTTTGTCTCCTGGGGTCCCCTCAGAGGTCCCCTCTCTCGGGGACACAGCACACACAGGACTGGCTGAGCGAGCGGCTGGCTGCCCCCACGCAGGCCCCCAGGCCACACCAGGAGAGAGGTGGGATCCAGGCAGCAGGCCTGCAGACAAAGCCAGGAAGCTGTTGCTGGTCAGGCATTTCAGGGGAGGGCATGATTTCCACAACAATAAACACATCTGATTATTTGATTAGAGGGAAGATGAGGTCCCCGGGAGGAGGTCCTCACACACAAAAGACAAATAACTCATGCCCCCGCTGGCAGTGACAGGGCAGGAAGATGAGGGCAATGTCCTATTGAGGCTTTGATCAGCCAGGGTCAAGCATGCAAGCTAACACAGCTGAAGACTGACTAGGAAGAGGTTCCTGCTGCGGGACCGTGCCTGGCCCTCTCCCAGCCCAACACTTTTCCGCAGTCCTTCACCCCTGTCTAGGAAGCAATGTGGGAGCCTCCTGAGGCAGATCCTGCCTCCTGACCTCTCCTGCTCCAGCAAGTTCACGTCCACTCTGAGCCCCTCAGTGCCAGGCATCGCAGCACATTCCTCTACTTCTGCCACTTACTCATCTGCATCTCCTGGTATAAACCAGTGAAAGAGGCTTCTTGGTCTCATGTCACGCCTTTTGCCGTGGTGCAAGTGGAGTGATGCCGAGATGCAGCGGTGGGAAGACGGGAGAGTGATGGAAGGGCAGAGAGGGTAATTTTCCAGTTCCATTTCTCCTGGGCACTTGGGTAGTCTGGCCATAGTCATGGGCACTTGGGGATTTTCCTGTCTCCTGGAAGGTCAAGCTGTCCTCTTTCACTCTGCTATAAGAGACCCTGGGGACTCTGCCTGTCAAGGGATGGTTCTCAGTGGTGCCAGCAACTGCTGATCCTGTGATGAACTGATGGTCCTGGATGGAGGCTGGATAAAGTGTTCAGCGTAGCTGTTTTACAGCTGTTCTGTGCCTTTGTAAGACAGGTGGCCCCAAAGCCTTGGTGCCCCAACAGCTTGACCCACATGAGTCCCTCCTGCAGAAGCCTCCTTCCAGGGCAGGAAGGCACCATGTATGCACAGAAAAGGGCTTGAAGATCTGAGCTACCCTTTTACTCCCCCTTGAACGGTATGTGTAAAAGTAACTTGTATTTGGCCCACGGAATTGTGATGCTTGGAAGTGAGAGCAAAAAAAGATGATTTGGCACTTGGAGACCGGAGTCCTCCAAGATCTTTACAAACACAACAAAATGCTTTCAAGTGGGAGAGACCCTTGCTTACCTCCTGCATGGGGGGAAGCACTGTCTGAACACAAAAATCGCTGGCACTCCAAAAAGCAGGGTAGGCAAAGAAAAAAAAGAAACTGTTGTTTCAAATACAGGTTTCTATGCAGAGTTGTATTCCATAGATGCAGTATATAGACCAATGTGTGGGCAAGCTCTGAGATTCTGGTCTGAGGTTACATCTAAGAGTTTATTTAATATATTAAAAAAAAAAAATCTGCTTTTCCCTTCGATGTGTGTATGCTCTGTGAGGATTTCTGTGCAGACATAGATGGAATAGGCTGGAGCACTGGAAGTTTGTGCTGTGCATGCTTCATAGCCTCTCTCACTCCCCAAGCTCTTTTCAAGCTGTCTGAGTGGCCAAGGCCACAAGGAAATGTTTGCCAGTCTGTTTGTCATCTCACACCCTCAGTAAATCATCCCAATATCATCTGGCTCAGAGCTCTTAGAAATCTGGACAACCTTGACAGAAAGTGTGGGTAATGGGCTGGGAAATCCAGCGGAAGAGTTTTGGGGAACATGAGACCACAAGATACGAGTCTTCCCTGATCTGCCGCGAGACCTTAGGTCTCTGCCCAAGGCTGCAGCTAGAAAGCAGCCCCTTAAATGGATGCCACATCAGAGATATTGACTTACCAGTGGCCTGGGTACAATTACCCATGAAACTTCAACCTGGGATATGAGTATCACTAAGAGATAAACAATCCCATCTGCAGCCTGCCCCTTCGAGATGTCTTCTCTGTTTATAGAAAAGAAGGGGGTGGTGAACGTCTGTTAAAATATATAACTTCCTGGCGTCATCTTTGAGGAGTCATATCTTTTAGTGGGACTCGTCAATCAAAACTGTCTAATGGCACAGCGGTCAGTGCTCCTCAGCTTCTTCCTCGCAGTGGTTGTGGCCAAGGAACAGGGATGCTAAAAATAACTTTTCTGTCCCAAAATATCTTGACTTATTTGAGGGTATATATGTAAAGGGAATATTAATATTTCACATGGCTGGTGCCCTGTGACCAGCGCATCCCTGGGGAAGCAGAGATCTCTGGAAACCGGCAGGGAGAGTAGAGGAGGGAAACCATGACCTCAGGGAACAAAGTAAATTTTGCAAAGCAGAAAGAGATGCTTGTGTAACCTTCCATAACTACAGGCTCTGAGGCAATTGCCAGAAGAATCACTAGGTTTGGCTTAAGCTAATGAAAAAAACAGGGAAGAAAGTTGCCCTTTCAAACCTGTACCCACATTCTCATTTACCTTGGGCAAAAATAAAACATGCCTAGATATGAATTCTGCACCAGAAGTAGTATTTTACACCAACTCACAGAGGGTAAATGATTTCTTGTGGTACATAGCAGTGGGAATTCAGGCATGTTATGTAATAACAAGAAAGGATTTTTAGATTTGTCTCAGAAACCCTCCTAGCTCAGACATTATAAAAAAGAATGCCAAACTTTCATATCTCTGTGGACACAAGACAAGAGTAAAACTTTCTTTAAAAGAGTGAAATATGTCTCCAGTTTGAGATGAGTTCTCTATTTCGAAAAATTTCTGCAAAAAACATGGGCAAACAGCACCTCACATCTGAACAGCACATTACTGTTCCTCAGCTCTTTACTGGTGTAATTAAATGCCACAGAGCAACTGCTTAACCGAGTTCTTTGCTTAGTAAATGTTTCCTTAGTCATTTGTATGGGTTGTGACAGCTCCAGATCCAAGCCTCGGTCAGGGCTTCCAAGCAAAATCACAAAGCAAATGGTAAGGAAAAGTCTTCTAGTGCTGCCTCTTGGGGCGAAACAGCAACACAACACAGCAAACCAGGATGGGACATGAAAAATACAGAATGCACTTAGAGCTGACAGCCGTAGTGTAATGTGACCCCAGTCACATTGGTATTTGATTAGCAAACACGATTGGGAAACAGCCCTGCTCTTAGGAGAAAGAAATCTTTCATATCCCCTACAATCAAGCCCTCAGCTTTGTTTTATCTGGGAGATGGCATCTGAATGCTTCAGCAGAACAGGCTGTTCTACGAGAGCCCATTACCCCCCATGTGCCCCTGTGCACAGGACTTCCCCGGGGGGGCCGGATGAAGGAGAAGCAGCTTGCAGCAGTCCCGGGGGAGGTCTGTGCCAGACTCTGGTGGCTTGTGAGCCTCCCAAGTGCCCACTGTGTGCAGGGCTGAGACCATCCCACTGCAGAGAGGGAGAGCTTGTGAATTTGTGTGCTATGCTTTTTAGTTCAGTTGTTGGGAGGTGACTGGCAGGTGACGGAGACACAAAATTTGTGTGCTGCTGCAGGGTCACTGGCTCGAGCCACCAGTGCTGAGCTCTGTCTCTCTCTGTGGGGTCTAAGAGAAGGACAGCCAACAAGTCCTCTTCTCCTCCACCTCCTCCTCCCAAGGCTGCAGATGGTGGGTTCATCCTGCACACGAGCCCGGACACTTGCTAACCTCTCCAAAGAGGAGCTCAGCATAGCCAACCATCATGAAAGAATCTTTTCAGGGGACAAAATTAGAGGATCCGGCTTTCCTCTTCCCCCTCCTCCCCTGCCTTCCCCCTCTGCTGCTGCACCACCACGTATGTGATATTTTATTTCAATCAGCTTTGTTTTGCTCCTGAAATCTGCCTCACTCCCTCTGTCCAGACATTTCATTTCCCTTGGAGACAGGTAAATAAGTAAATAACTGTAGTCAAAACCCTGTGTGAGTACCGAAGCCTGGAGTGCTAGGAAGCAACTAGTGTGTCTGTTTTTCCAGTGAAAGTCCAGGTGCAATTTCGGCAGCACGGCTACTGTCTGCCTTTCAAGCAGATGTCTTCATCTAAAGCCCCCGCCACCACCCCACTCCCTTTGTGCATCCTCACGGGGAGGATGGGAGTGGGAGACAATATAAATTAATATCCATTGGAATGACAGCAGCTGGTGCCTTGCATAGCTGCGAACACGTGTCTTAGAAGTAGAGTGATTAGTCGTAAAACTGTAGAGCTGAATGTTTATGCTTGATCAATTACAGGAAAACAATAGATGGTGGTTTTTTCCAAGTGGGAGGAGTGAGGGGAGGGAGGCTTCAGCCATGAGATTATTTTCTTTTTTTTTTTTTTTTTTTTTTAATGATAGCTTCAAAGAATATGGGGCCTAGTTACCAAAGAGGCTGGCAAACAGCAGCTTCTGAGAAGCCCACTGGTTGCAGGCAGCACTTTGCAGTCTAAACCTCACACGGATCTTGTTTTTCCAAACTTCTTAATATTTATGAGGGATAGATTCAGCTGCCCAAAGCAAGGAGCATGTGGGAATGAATTAGGCAAAGCTTTCTAGTGCACAAGCGTCCATGCTTTATGTGTAGAGGCCTTCAGCTGGAAGAAGTCATTTTTGTTTGTTTCTATACTTAGAACCTCTCCTACTGCCCCAGTTAAGCAGAAATGCTCCTGTCAGAGCAGTGTCATGTTAGTGGCTGCAGTGTGGCATGGGAGTGTGCCTTCAGCTCCAGTTCCAATTCCTTAGCAGCACTAATTGCAAACACAGTCTGTGTCACTCCCCACATCCGCAAAAAAAAAAAAAAAAAGAAAAAAAAAAGAAATTGAGTTACCTTTTGCAATAATTCTAATGGAAATGCTAATGGGATGAACAGCAATATGAGGCCAGTGGATGACCCAGCAATTTCATCTGTGCTGGCAACGGACGACCATCTAAACCATGTTCGGGTAATTCTTCCTCTCATTAGCAGCACAATAACTCATACACACAAATCCATAGGCATTTGCTATAATTTTTTAACATGGCTGGAAATAGAAGTAAGCACATGCAGTATGCAAGCGTTACAGCATGTGTTGGCTGTAAATCTGTCTGGAAGTGGCCTGATTCTGTTCCTGGTTAAAGCAGTGGGAATTTTGCCATTGACTTCAATGGAAGCAGGATGGGATTTTTTTGGACTTATTTTAAAGTGGAGCTTTGTTTCTTTGGAACAAAGTTTTCAGATTCACAGCTACATTTCAGTATTTGGCTTGAACTCATGTCAATTCACCTTTCATGTGTTTAACAGATGGGGCTCCTTTGCTGCTCACCTTCTGTTTGGCATCAGCACTGTAACTAGTCTCAGCTGGGTGACAGCCACCTGTGGCTGTGCCGTGGGACTGAGCCGAGAGAAGGAGGGAGCTCACATGGACATCTCTGGGCACCTTCGGTTCAAATGTGTTAGAGCACTTGGAAGACAAAGCCACTGCTTTCATGTTTTTCAGCAGGTGAAAAGTCAAAATGTTTCTTAGAGCACCTGGGATTGGGGTGAGTGGTGGTGAGGAGCATGGGGGCCTTTGCTCCGCCTGGAAAGTGTCTAGTATTTCTGTGTTGTGTCATGTAAAGTGGGGGTAATTACAATCACTATGGCTGAATTTTGCTACCTGTAGCCCACCTGTAGCCCACTGTGTTGCAAGTACTAGGATATACGTATATATGTTTAGCTTAAGTGTGTAAGGAAGAGGCTTATAGATGGTATGTGACCATGTGTTCCTCTGCTGCTGCCACAGCAACTTTTGAACCATTGGGCAATTTCATCAGAAATACAGATCTCCTTCAAGATTTCTAAAAACAGCTGGCTATATAGAGGGACCGTGTTAGTGCCATCATGTCAGGAAAAGCCTGAGCTCGACCTTTATTACATATCCATGACTCCAACCACATGCTAAGCACCTCTAGGAAAGCAGCATTCATTTGTCCCATAGCTCACAGAACTAATTGCTTCATTGATATTAATTTCTGGTGGCCACAGTATGACAAGTCCAGCTCTTTTTTTCTCATCAAAGACTACACTTTCATGCTGCTCTTTTCTAGCATTTTCCCTGTTCCCACATGGCTTCCTCGCTGAGCACCTTCAGCTCCCCCTTCCCGGCTCTGCCTCTGCCATGCTCCCTACAAAGAGCCTTGGGCTCATCTGCCAATTGTCTTCTCACTTTCCAGGGAGACATCTCTTCTCCTTCACGCTTTGCTAGCAGTGTGATATCTAGGCCCCCTCTCTCATTACTCACCCAGGACATCCTCTCTCAGCTCTTGATGCTTTACAGCTCACCCCTCCACCCCCCGTCTGAAGTTCCCATCACAACAAAAAACTCAGGAATGAGACAATTAATATGTGTTACTTCAATAAGAGCCTAAAAACAAAAAGCTTTTGCAACAACTTCCCAGTCAGAACCACAGAGACTATTCTAAGACAGAAAAACCTAAGAAACGGCAGCTGTAAAATATATTTTAAAGCCTTTATTCTTTCCTATCACAATGTGGCAAAAGAGACTAAATACAGCTTTCCATTTGTTTAACTAAAAGCTGCCATTCCTCAGTCTCTTTGATGATAATGATACCCACAGTTAAAATCAAACTGCAGCACATACATGGAAAACTTTGAGCTCTGTACCAACTTTGCACAATGCATTATTATTAGCAAGATTTGTGAACCCAAATGCTCTCAGGTGCTGAGAGCAAGGGGAAGCCTGACTGTGCTGGGCTTATGGTTGATGCTGATAAATGCAGCACACTGAGGAGGAGAAAGAAAAACCTGCACCTGAGGATTGTTTGTATTACAGTAACCACTGAATCCACTGTGCTGTGCATGGGGAGAGACCAGTCAGGAGTGCAACATCAAGCAAAGAACTCAGATAAGGGGTGGGAGGGAAAAGGTATCAGCCATCCCGTTTTGCTGACATGGAAAGGAAACAAAGTACGGTAAAGGTCTGATACTGTCCACGGGGTTACCCTGGCGTGGGTCTTGGGTCACTTGTGTGGCTCAGAGCAACCAACAGACCCTACTGGTTCTCCGAATCTGAAGATGCATGGCTGCAAAACCACCCCCAATTTCAGAGTGCCTGATAATAGCTATTCTAGTGCACCTTTTTACTTCAGCAGATTCTTGCTGCTAAGCCTTAGGTTTGAACTTCTGAGAAGCACAGCCTCAATTTGCAGAGGGCCACGGGCTCCTAAATGTCCTGTGAAGGCAGCTGAGCACAAGAGCGTTTTCACTGCCCTGCTGTACGAGCTGCCCAGAAAATTAGCTGCTTCCTGACTGTTGTTCTGCAGTCCCAGTTCCCTGGAGGACCATCTGGTGCAGTTATTTGAGGCATGGGCTTCATGGCCACCCTGTTGACTGTGAAGCAGCCTTAGCACCATTGATTTTCATAGGAAGTTACACTAAAAAATCAATGGGGTCTGTGTGCAGGATCCTGAGGAGAGAGGGGTGACCCCTCTTGGGAAAAAAAGATCTACCCTGCAATGGTAAGGAAGCAGCCCCATCCCCAGAACGAAAGGGTGATGACTGTGATTCCAAACACTCACAGAAAGGGAAGGGAAGCAGGGTAGGGCTCCTCCAAGATGACGGATTTCTTGTCTAGGAAGTGGCATAAATGTGAGGTCTGACTTGAGATGTACACTTATGTCAAAGGGAGGATTATGAAGATGATCTTCAGCCAGATACAACCAGCAGAGCTTTCTCCAGCAAGATCCTAGTGCCACTAAGAACTTTTTAGGAAGGTAGGCATGTACGTAAGTTTAGTGCCAAACATGCTTTGAAATGTTCTCAAAATACAGGAGTATTTGGCCATGATGAAAACACAGCTCAGCCTGGCTTCCAGCTATCAGCTGGGATCCTCTAGATCTGTTCTGATCTGTCTTTTATTAGCAGATTATGCATGGCTTTTTCTGTTATGAGATTGCTTTTTGAAGTCACTGATATATGCTAGGTGATGTCAAGTGAAAAGCAATGGTTCCCTTAGGAATCACTGACTTTCTGGGACATCCTCACCTAAGTGTTCTGTGTTAAAAACCATCTCCAAACAACAATTCAGCAGCATCAGAAGTTCCTACCTCTGATATTGCACAGGCATAGTCAAATGGCAATCTCTCCCTCCACAGTTTACAACTTAACTAAATGCTAAAGTAATCCATAGGCTTGTCATCCATGTTGTATCTGGCTCTCAGTTTTTGTCTGCTTTGTCTCTTCAGATTGTAAACTGTTTGAGGCAAGAACTGTCTCTGAGTCTGTGTTTGGACAGAAGAGAGGTCCTGGTCCTTGCACAGCCAGGTACCATAATAAATATAAGGCACAATAATTTATTTTAAAATGGACATCAAAGAAAATAAAAGATTAAAAAGGAAAGAAAACCTTTCACAGCTCAAGGCTTTCCCCCGTGACAGTGCTCCAGAAGAATGTGCTATCTGCTGGAGGGAGCTAACTGCTAACCCCAGCTGCTGGGAGGGCTGTGTAACGTACCACCACCACGGAAGTCACGCCGGAATGTGCCTGGGACAGGGAGGGAAGGAGGGGGAAGGAGGGTGAGGTCAAAAGCTAAACCATGATAAGCAAAAGAGAAATCCCTTTAAAATACACACATGCGTTTTCTTGCCAGAATCTATCAAGCCAAGAGCCGAAGCATGGTAATGGCATTTTGTTTATAAGAAAAAAGAAATCGCTTCTGTCCTAAGAATTTTTTTGCCAAGTTTCAGGCAAAGGGGGGTCTAAGTGACTTGCTGGTTTAAGAATTAGTGTATTTTTAAGGAGGTGTTTTAGTAAGACTGGTGGCATGGCCCTTTCTAACACTGAGCTCACAGCCCTGTAAGTGCTTACTACAGACCATACGCACCATGGAAGCCAGCCTGGCGGAAGGCTACGGCAGCACTTAAAGACACCGTGCTGGCATTGCAGGGCTCAGCCACTTGGGTCACATCCAGCCATCAGTGAAGTTGATGGATGAACTCCCACCAGCTTCAGCAGGTTTTAAATGAGGCCCTTGGTTTGTGACTCTAACTGGGTAGAGGTCCACAAATGTGTCCCTCTAATGCTGTCTGTGGCAAATTTGCCATTGACCCTAACTGGAGTGTGGTCCAACTGGAGCTTCTCCAAAATGAAGCTGACCATGTGCTGCTCTGTGGGTAGGAACCACAGTCAGTGGACCATTTGGGTGCTTTTAGCAGGTGAACATGCAGAGCTTGGGTCACCTCACACAAGAGGTTTTTTGATTTTTCAAGAGTCTTAACTGCACCCCCCAGTTACAGTGGGGTAAGAAACTCAAGCTCCAGTCAAAGCTCTCAGCAGCAAAGCCCACAGAATTGCCAGGGTCTGTTGGAGGAACAGATGGCCTTTACAGCTCCATGGTCTCCTCTTTGCAAGTGAGGAGAAGCTGTGGGAAATCACCACCTTCCTCACAAGCTGGGGGACCAGTGGGTGTGTGGAGAAGGAGCATGCCAAAGCGGAGAGGAACCAAGCAGGTTATTTGCGGAGATGGGGTCAGGAGGGATGGCTCCCTGCAGGCTTGGGGGTTTGCTTAGCAGAGGGACAGGCCTGCTGCCACACTAAAGCAATTCAGGATCTGTCCTTCCAGCCTGTGTGCCCCCCTCCCCTCCTCCATTTCCCCCTCCAGGTCCACTCACTGTGCCAAACAACAGCACACAATCATCTTGTGGGGATAATTTCTGCCTAATATACCTACCCAGTGAGATTTCAGTGAACATTAAAGTGGTAGATGGAGCCTTTAATGAAGTTAACCTGCTGAAACCAGGAGAGCATTTGGTTGAAGTACACCTGAAAGCCCTGGATTATACAGCAGCTTTCCATTGCCTCCTTTCATACCACTGCTGTATTGAGAAATAATACAGCACCTTTATATTCTGCCTAATTTAGTCAGCTTGCTGAGGTCTGAAAGCTTTTTTTATTAACTCTGAAGATGCAGGGTCTTTCCTTCCCCGTGTCAGCACCACTGCCCTCCCCCTTCCCCCCCCCGCACAGTCTGCTGCTCAAAGCAGGCCCCCAGCAGCACCTCTTGAGCCGACAGGAATCGCTCTCCCTCTCTCTGCTAATCCCAGGATGGATTTTAACTCCATTAGTCTTCTTCCTCCTTGTTTTCTGCCATTTATGCATTTTCCCCCCATCCCCTTGTTCTGTATCTTTGTTTCTTTCACCACCTCCCTTCTCCACTCTTCTTTTACCTCTGTTTTTTTCCCTCCTTCTTCTCATTTCTCCTTCTCAGCCTGCCTCAGCACTCCCCTCATTTCCCCTGCAGCAGTCAGCGCTGCTCCCGCACTCTCCCCAGAGCCAGCCGCTCGCTCCTGGCACCGCAGCAGGGCAGCACTGGCCCAGGAGCCGTGTGGCTGCCTGAGCTTCAGGCCGCACCACAGCCGGGCAGGGTGAGCACTGCATGCCAGCAGTGCTCCTCCTGTATCAAATATCTGTGTGCAGGAGAGGCAGGGGGAGAAAGTAGCTCCTTGCCGCCCTGAAGATAGGCTGGCAGCTGAAAAAAAGGGGGGTGGGGGACGGGACATATTAGAAGGAGGCGAGCAATAACAGGGTGAGTGGGCAGTGACAGGGTGGGCAGGAGTGGGGTGGGCGGGCAGTAATGGGGTGGGCAAGCAGTGATGGCGTGGGCAAGCACTCGTCTGCTACAGCACCCAAGAGTTGAAGGGGCAGCTTCTGGGCTCGCTCTGCAGCCACTGCTTAGCAGATTAGCAGACACGGTAGTCCCCATGAAAAACTAACGGGGCAGATTGCTAATTAAGCCACCTCTAGACTGGAAGTTTACGGACTTGAATGCAATGTGCTGAATTGTTTTGTCCAAGTCGGGGTATTGGCCTGCTTTTTGAGCATGGACAAATTCTCCAGCAAATAGTCTGGTAGAAGGCTAGGGCTAATGGAATGCTAAGGTAATTATTGGCTATTTGTGGCTATAAAATGAGATCTCGTAATCATGCACCTGATAGACTAATAAAAACGTTTTATATGATGCACTTAGAGCTTTTTAGCTGAGGATCTCAAAGCACTGTCTGGAGGAGGAAAAGTGCAACAAGAAGTCTGCATTTCTGGTAGGAATTGGGAGACAACCCACGCCGTCTGCCCCCATGCCCAGCGCTCCCGCTCCTTGGATACCCTGCCAAAAATGTTTGAGTCCCTGCTCTCCTGCTGACTGACAATACTTATGGTTTTATCTAGGCCAAGTATCATTTTTCCCCTCTCTCATTCCTAACCCTGTTTCAGTCCTGCCGTGTTGTTTTCTCTGGAAGGCTTTCAAGATCTGCATTGGAAGTAGTATGTTTTGACATAAAACTGGGGGAGACACCCTGTTTGTCCAACTACTCTGGAGCCCAGAGAAGGTTACAGGAATACATGATGCCTTGGTTTTAATTTTATTTTCTTTTAAATCAGGATTGAGAAAGGCTTTAAGGAAAAACTTGGGGAGTTCCTGCTTTACAGACACCTCCTGATGGTCAGTTCATGGGGAGAGAAGGACTCATTTAGAAAGAGGAAGCTGTGATTGAAAATAAATGAGGCTGTATGATCAATGTTTAAAAGGAGCTGCAATTAGAGGGAAGAGAAGAGCAGAGCTGCAGAGTGCCAGGGAAAACCCTAGGTACACAGGCCCTTGGGTCAGCAGCAGGGAACTAGGCAGTGTTTGAGGAGGCTTTCTGCTGGAGGGAGGAGAGATGGGGGAAATTTCACTGCATCACAGCTCTGACTAATGCTTGGGCTGCAAAATTCCTTCAACCAAATTTAATGCAGATGGTATGTTAAATATTACAGTACCATTAAATTACACATTGTCTCATTTTCTGTGAGGTTTTGTGGATGTTTCTGACATACAGACATGGAAAAATGCTGCAGTTCCCAATGGGTTTGGCGAGTGCTTACTTGTGGGTTTTAAATACCCGCAGGAGGACTGAGCAGAGCCCAGAGCCCTGAGCCCTTTGGCAGAAGCAGGACTTCCCAGCATGGAGAGCTGATGAGGTCCAGCCTCCCTTGGGGCACAGAGCAATGCCCACAGCAGCAGCAGCAGCAGCAGCAGCTGCCCCTGGGAACAGGCAGAGGTAAGCTCACAGTACGTAGCATCACCTTGTGCTCAGTGCCTTCAAACCCCTGAGAGAGGGTCAGAGTCTTAAATGCTCCCAAAAGAAGTATTTTTGATACTCTTCTACCTGAGCTGGAGTAGTAGATATCACCAGCTCTATTATCATGCTGTCCTGAACACCTGCGGTGGTAGCAACTGCAGTAGCACTGCCTGGTTCTTTAGTTGTGCCTCTCCTTCCCTGACAGTGACATGTTGGGGAGAGGAGACATGAGATCCAACACTAAACACAGGGCTGGATTTGTGGACAGCAGTTGAAAAGCAGCTGAGAGAAACCTCTGTGGAGCAGCAGGTAACTTCATTTCCCATCACCATTTTCTTTCCTAGGGTTATCTTCTCTTCATTCAGTAACAGATCAGAGCTGTTATCAGTTCAAGGTTGTGTTTGCACTCTTCTATTGACCTTAACCAGGGGAAACAGAACATAATGGAAGAAAAATTGCCCCTGTGCCATATGGTACGTGAGATGGGGCTGTCTCTGATTAGGGCTTGGTAACCTCTTCCTTTTCCATGCATGTCTTAAGAGAGGAATGATTCATGCTGTGGGTTTATATTACACTCTGATATCTGTGTTATGTTTTGCAAGGGCTATTTATACACGCAAAAAATCACACTTCGCTAGCTTGATAGTAGTCTAACTATAAGCGAGTAGTAAATAATAGTTGCATAATTCCACATCAAAATACAATAAATAAGGCAATAGACTTATTGCCACTGGCTTTGCATTGACTTTAGTGGGTTTTGGAGCACATTTGAGCCACAGAAGATGCAAAATCAGGTATCAAAACACACAGAAGGAAGAGGGATGCTACAGCCCTCAGGGTAACGGCTGAAATATCAGATCTATCTGTCAGGCCAAATCTGTTGCTGTCAATGAACTTCCACTGGCCTCAGAGGAACTCTAAGCGTTTGTGTTGTGTGAATGTGCTTAAACAGGTTGGCATCGTGATTTCATTGACGTGAGCTAGTAATGCTACTCGTAACTGATAGACAGCAGAGTACAAAATAATTAGTCTCATCACCCTAAATGAATACCAGTGAAACGTTCTTACTTTCCCTCTCACCCACACAATGATGTATCTCACTTCTGCCACATGCCAGTATCTCTTCACTAATTACCAACTTAAAAAACCTGATATAACATAGCTTTAATCGTTTTGTCTACTGTTTATTTGGAAGTAGGAATCTAAAATCTAGGGACTTATCAACCACATAAAGGATTTGTTTTTAAATAGCTTTTTGGTGCAGGGTTTTAGGGTTCAGTTCACTTGCTTTGAAATTTCACCTCTCAGAAAGGATGGAGGTGTGAGTTAGCTACAGTTTGCCAGATACCAGCTTTTAAGCCTGTTGTGGTCCGTGAATATAAGCAACAAGTAAACGCACGGTCCCAGCAGTTCCAGCTCGGGCAGAGACTCCCCACCCTCAGAGCAAAGGCGAACAAACTTTCCGAGCACTGCTAGGATTACTATGTGAACGCTGCTCTCGGTTTGTGTTTTTAAAGAGCATCTCGGAGAAAACGGGTTTTGAGCGTGGAAGCCAACTGTGGTGCAGTCCTGGAGGGGTTTGCATTTGTCCCTTTTAGCAGCCTTTACACCGCAACGTGGGTGCCGGGAGCGAGGCAGCGCGTGGTTCCCGCTGCGGCTCCCCGCTCTGGCAGGCGGCTCTGGCCGAGGCTCGGCGCTTCTGGGTCTCGGCCGGCAGCGGCGGAAGCCCACGAGCAGGGACAATCCTTGTCCTGATGCTCCCCCATCCGACAATTTCTGGGTGTCTCCCTTCGCACAGCCGACTCTTTCGCCGTTATTTCCATCGAGTTTGGCTCCTGCCTGCGCTGCGGGGCCGTCAGCGCCCGGGGCGGGAGCGGCCGGCACCCGCGGCACGGCAGCGCGGCCGAGACGCGCCCGTCTCCGCGGG
>VZRV01007336.1:1417938-1527838 GCA_013398115.1 Falcunculus frontatus | reverse complement strand
TCGGCCGGCACCGCCCGCCCCGCAGCCCCGGCGCGGGGAACGCCGCCGCCCCTCGCTGAGCCCCGCCGGAGCTGGTCGCGAGTGGGGCGCCCACGCGGGGCGCGGCGCGCCCGGGGTAGGGAGGCGAAGCCCGGCCCCGCAGCCTCGGGTCTTGTGTTGTGGGTTTCGGGTTTTTTTTTTTTTTAATTTGTTCCGGAGGATGGGTACGTTTCTTCTCGCCTGGGGATTTCTAGGGCTGTGCTTGCCCGGCTCCGGAGGCACGGCGGAGACAGGTAAGGCGCCCTCAGGGACGAGGGATGTCCCCGTCCTCCCAACTTTCGGGTTCCCGGGCGCGGTCCCGGTCTCACGCATAGATGCTTTGCGTGGGAATAAATTTAGGGAATACATGAGCTATCGGCCGTGCCACGCAGCTTTCGCAGCACAGGTTTTGGAGGGGCTCATGTGTGCGGCGGGGCGGGGATGGCGCACCCCCGGCAAGGAGCGCAGCGGCTGCAGCCGCGCGGCTCCCAACCCCCGGCGTGAAGGGGCGAGGGGACGGAGCCGCATGGGAAAGTTGCGTGCTGGTTTTTTGGGGAGCTGCGGGGAAGGGAGGGGAAGCGCTAGGGACCAGCCACATGCCGGACACCCGTATCCGAATGCCCGCGGCCCCGCGCCGGCTTCAACCTCGGGAAACTTTAGGTGAGAAATTAAAATTATCTGGCGGGAGCAGGCAGCTGGGGCCGTGCAGGGCTGGGAGCGGGCGAAGCTTAGCGGCGGCACCCTCAGGAAAGGCTGCCCGCGGTACGTGCGGGACCTGCACTTACTTTGCAAACGCCGGGCTGTCCCGGGACAATGCGGGTTCGTGGTAGGTATTGGGACGCGAGTGTGGTTTTCTGTTCCTCGCTGAAGAGCTAGGCTGGACTGTCAGGAGGTGCTGGGATGAAACCCGTCTTCGCGTTGCTTCGGCATGGGTAAAGGAGTGGGGCAGGCGGAGGCTGGGCCCTGTACTCCCCCCGGCCACCGGCTTTGAGTATCGCTAATGGGGGCAACAGGGTCCCGATCTGGAAGAGTCTCTGGAGGAAAAGGATATGCCGTCCAGTGCTCTCTCGGGGCTCCTTCTGCGCTCAGGAGCTGCCTGGCAGGACGGTAGTGCCAAGCCAGCAGCTGCTGAGCTGTGGGTTTGCCTTCCCGTTAGTCGGGGCCTCGGGACATGGCTCAGGGCCCTGAGCTGCGGTCTGACCCGAGCAGTGTTAGATGGCAGAGTGCATTCTGCCTTCTCCTGCCTCTCTGCCTTCTCCTGCCCCGGAGCTTTGTGGCCACCCAGCTTCCCCCCTGAAAAGGGGAAGTGAGAGAGTCTCCGCTGCCTGAGAAAATCCCTCTCTTTTGCAGAGCGAAGCACAGACATTCCCGATAAATATTCAGATGCTGGTTGGCATCACCTCCTTCCTTACGGTTATAAAGGAAAGAAAAAAATCCCATCTTTTGTTCAAATAGGAAAACGAATAGGCACTTGATGGGATGGAGGGAAAGGGCAGTGTCCTGGGAGGCCCTTGCTGAGTGCAACAGTCTTTTCAGATGATCCCTGTTGCAGAAGCAGTGTCTGATCTCCTGGCGTGGGTTTTGTGCTGTGGCAGATCGGGCGGTAACCTGAGGCTGGCTGCTGAGGGTGCACTGGCCAGCCTGGTTGTGATCCCCGTGGCTGCTGAGCCCGCGTGTGTGCCTGTGTCCATGAGTGCAACTCTTTCTATCCTGAAGTGAGTTCGGCACCAGGACTGTTAACTAGAAAGAGGTTTGTGAGCAAACCGTGTCTCTGAGGCCATTCAGTCGCTGTAAGCAGTGTTTATTTGAATGCGGGGTTTTCCCGGCTAAGCAGAGCATCACATGGTGTTGGAGCCAGCAAGGAAGTTGTCTCTCTGTGGCCGGCACCAGCGGTGGTTTGCCGAGATGATGATGTGTGGCTGCAAACCCGGTCAAATGACTTTATTGCCAGCATAGGGAGCAAAGGTACGGGGTAATGGGACGCAAACCTCGATCAGGCTACACCCAGCTCCAGTAAATTAGCTAGCCTAGTAAGGAAAACATGCCAGAGGTAGATGGATTTATGTTTCAGTCTGGTGTATCTGAAAGCCTTCCCCCATTATGAAAGTCCCTCTTTAGGTTCCCTAAGGGAGGTTAGTAGAGAGGGGAGACGTTTTTAATAGACAATAATATGATAATCCACATGGAAAAAAACCTCATGCAATATTTCTACAGTAAGAGATAAACAGTGCAGCTGCCAATTTGTATGAAGCCAAGCAAACCCTGAGATAACCATGGAGGAGAGTGGGTGGGAGACCCGTGAAGATAAATCTGAAGGTTGGATGGCTGTGTGTTTTTCATTTTCCTGTAAAAAGCAATGAAGTAAGAAAGTAACAGATTTGAGTGACCCAAGTACTGAGCCATTCAGATGATGTTTATGCAGCTCTGAGCAAAGCTCACTCCGAAGCCTTCTGAATAGTTTATTTAAAAGCTATTATTTTTAGTAGTGACTTAGGAGATGTAGCAAGGTGGGGAGGAGGACCAAAACAAATTGCTACCAAGCAAGCGCACGGCCACACATACAAACATGCACACACACACCCACGCGAGCACTGAGTGTAGTGCCTTATGCCCGTGTGCTGTTAACTCAGCTCTTACTGGAAACAAAAGCTTTTTTAGACTAGGAATCACATAGTTGTCAGAGCATCACTGAAAACCACTGATACAAGCTCAGTGGGGGGCTCTGACCCAGGTTAGGATGCTGCATTTTGTTTTCCTAGTTCTACTGCTACAGAAAATCATGGTGTGTGGCGTCTGGAGTGACAGGCATGCGTACTGGTCCCAGAGGGCTCTATGGAGACGCTTCCCATTTCCCTGCCTTGCTCCTTCTGCCCCCCCCCATCCTCCTTCCCAGTATCTACTCTGTGTTTGGTATTTTGTGCATGGCTTTAGAAGGTTAAAAAGAGAAAGCACCCCACTTTGCTGGGCTGGAGAAGGCAGCGCTTCCTGTCCCAGCAGCTGGTCCGGGCAGGCGGGTGGATTGGTTTCCCAGCAGAAACCTCCAGTGCTGCCAGGCACCAGGACGTGGTGGCCTTGTACTGCAGATAGCTTGAGAGGAGAAAGCATCCTTCATGGGGTTTAGGAAGCTGTCAGGTTCAGATAAGGCTGGGATCCTATCCTGTGGGACCCCCAGTTGTATTAATAAGGAAAAATTAATTTTTAAGCACTGGGATTGCTGCCAAATTATATGACCTCTGACAGACCAGCTGTGCTAGGAAAATAAATTGTCTGCATCTGAGACCCGTGATCCTATCTGAAATCGAAATAGAAAAAAAGTTGTCATTTAGCCACGGTGGTGGGGGCAGATTGCAGCAGCCTGAGAGCAAACTGGAAGCTGCTAAACTTGTTCTCCATTGTGTGGTGAAGTCACCACCACCGTGCCCCCATGGGGTCTTGGGAATACAGTTGTCTAATCCGGGAAGCGTGGAGAGCTGATGTGCCTGCACACACCCGATCTGGGGCTGATGGTGTCAGCACGGGGGTGGGGGCAGAAGTGGGGTGTGAACGTTTCCAGCTCCATCCTCACTCTGTAACAGACCTTTGACACATTTCTAATTATAATACACACACACACAGACAAAGAGGTAGCTGGGCTATTTTCAAAATCCCTGTCTACACCCTGGTGGAAACCGCAATACTAGCAACAACATAAATCAGGGCTGTTGCTAACAGTGTTGCACATGGCTTAGCGCTACAGTAGCATGGGTTTAATCACACTCAGAATCAAAGGGTCAGCCTGCTCCTTGCCTGAGCCAAAGCAAAATCTCAGAAGGCCAGATCCTGAGCCAGGCTTGATGCCTATGCGGTGAAAAGACACAAACACAGACACGGAGGAGAGGTTTGTCAGCACGAGGTCAGCAGGCACGGGGCCAAACACTCGAAATCACAACTTGGATCTGTAACCCTTTCTATGTGCAAGTGGTGCCCGTGAATCAGGGAGGACAGCCAGAGTGATGCTGCGAGGCTGGGGCTCCAGCTACAGCCTTGGTGAGGTGACTTCCTCCCAAGCAGGTTGGGAAAAGGGGTACAAGCAACAAGTTGGCATGCAGAATAGTCTGAAGTATTACTTGCAGGAGTGTATAGCTGTAGGGACTTTCTGTGTGACTGCTTCTTCCCCTCTCTTCGTACTTGATGAGTCAAAGAAAATGGGCTCCAGAGATGAAGTTCTGGGCTCCAGGTCTTTGAAACCTGCCCTCATTTCTCTCCGAGCATTTGAGACTAAGGCAAGACATCTGCCCAGCTGTTCTGCTGGGTCACCCCTAGCTGTGAAGTGCTGCCTGTGTAGGGCTTGAACGCTTGCCCTTTTCTATGTCCCTTCTAGGAAGATGGTGAAGGCAAAAGGATGCTGTCCTTTTACTCTGCTTACATTTTGTTGAAAGGCTCCTTTTAACCCCTTTTTTTTAAAGGGATGCATGTGGAAAGAAGAGGGAGGAAACCCCCAGCCCCTTGTGCATGTAGACACACACACACACTTATAATCTCCCTGGTTCCTCCTTTTTCTTCACAGGCACACAGATCTCTACCTTTCCTCTTACTCACAGAGCCCCTCCAGTCAGGAGGGATTGCCTTGCTGCCTGCCACACACATGCACACACTTCTGCATCTGTTCCTTCCCTGCGCTGTCCCTCACACACCCAGAGCCTGCAACAACTTTCTCCCTCATGCACACCCCAAGCTCACTGCTGCTTTTCTCTCTTTCTGTTTGGCTGCTGAATATGTGCTCAGCAGGTAACAATGTGTTTAAGATACTCACCAGAATGTGCAGTAACTTCGGTGCTAGTGGTGAGGCTCAGCAGCATCTGGATTTGAGCCCGCTGTCAAAGGCTGAAGCCACTACTGCTCGGCATCGTGCATAGGGGGACTCACGGTGGGGCTCTCCCTGAGTGGCTCAGGAGGTGCTGCTTCCCTCCTGTCCCGTTCGTGGGGCTGTCTGCAGCCAAGGCACTGCATTGTGCTCTGAGGCTCCAACAGGGCCCCTGGGAGGGAGGGCCAAGCCAGGGGTGTTGTGAGATTGAGAGGCTCTGCCAGCTGCTGCGGGAAGAGGCAGGGGTAAACTGCTGCTGCCTGATGGGGAAAACCAGGATTCAGTTTCAGAATGGACCGTGACAGATGAGTTCAAAAGGTGTGAGGAAGCTGGGAGGGTGTGGGGGGAGATGAGAGATGAGATAAGCTTTTTTTTCTTCTTGGAATTTTTGTAATAATAATACTAATTAGTATTTCAGAGGCATTGAATACCTTTCATCAAGCCTGAAGCTCTTTAGAGAGGAATCCTAGGGGAATCTTTCTTCCGTGTGTACAACTAGAAATGCCTCTTGTCTCCATGGCCCTTGAACCAGCCTGTTATTGACAGCGTTAATGGGGGTGGCTCAGCAAATTTTCACCACCATATTTTTTCCTCACGTAGCCTATAGGTAGGGTGGCGGGCTGCCATGCAGGAAGCTTCAAGCTTCCCCAAATCTGTTTCCCTGCTTGCAGTACTGGGGAGTTTTACTCAGAAACTGCCTGACCTGCAGCTTGACAGTCTCCTAAAGCTGCCACCTCTTCCTGGGAGATGGCAGTGTGTTTCCATGAGACTTCAAGCCCTTGGGAGCCTAACAGAGAGGCAGGCATGATTTCTCCAAGTTCAAAATGCAGTTATCTGCCTCCCTTGCATGTGTACACACACACTCACATGCTCTCCAGGATGATTACTGGAGCAGACAGGAGTTGTAATTCCAGACCCACAGATTACATTCGCAGGCAAGCTGGGAGAATTGTGTGTACACGTATCTACAGAAAGACTAATGCTATTAAGTTGGTTACCCTATTGGAATTGCATTTGCCTCTGATATAAGATGACAAATAATAAAGTTAGCGAAGGTGGATAAACAGGATATAAAATCTCATCAAGGATATAAGAGAGGAGTTGGACAGGGTGGACATTTAAAGGTCAAGGTTGTCACTGGCTCATGTGGTACAAAGCGATGTCAGCCCCTGGAAGGTGGCTATCCAGAACCCCAGGGGCAGAAATCAGCTGAACTCCAGTGATTTCAAAGCAAATTACCTGGATTTGCATGCAGGATTTGGCCCTCTTATTTCCCATGGTGAAGCTTGAGTAGGTCTCCATTTCAGATTTCTATTTAATTCTTTTGTGCATTAACATGGGGGAAAAAAAGTGCAGGTATCAGAAGTCTCCAAATCTCCTTCTCTGTCTTCCTCCCTCCAACATTCCCTTCTTATTTAAAAATAATTTGAGATGATCTCTTTTTGCAGAGGCTCACAGCTAAAATGTTCCATTTGCTGAGCTTTCCGGTGTTCCCCTTTCACTGCTGTCCAGTGCTATAAAATGAATATATTGCATCCCTTCCCAGTTGCCTTAGGAAGCAGTCAAATGGCTGCATTCCTCAACTGATGGATTGGCGCGTTCCTTTCTTGCTTAAGCCCAGACAGTGTTTTATGAGCTTGTCTCATGACAGGCTTGAGACACTTTGAATTGAACAAAATCCTAGTTCAAATCACAAAAGCAGTCTTTAAATTCTACTTCACTGTGTCTCTACTTTCCAGTGAAATTTTAGTTAAACTGGTAAAAGTCCTCAATGAAATGTTCTGGGGACTTTCCCTGGTTGCGTGAAATCTCAAGATGTGGATGTGGGTAGTGCTCTGGAATGAAATGTGCATGTAAGAGCCTTGTGTTGTTTGGGTGTGTTTATCCATTAATTTGTTCAGGAAGCCTTTGAAGCTTTATCTCGCAATCCAAAGCAAACACGCTTCTGCTAAAATGATCTATGCTACTGGGGATAAAATATCTAATCTTATTAACTTCCTCTGCACTATGTCTCTCTCCTTGGCCAATGGCTAAACTGTATGATTTAAGTCCGAGAGTTCATATTTGTGTTCCTGCCTCCTGCGAAAGTTGTGCTGTGTGGTTTGGGGTGAGAGCCCCTGCCACATTAGCTGTGCCCAGCCAGGGTCAGAGCTGGGGGGATGAGGCAGGATGAGCGTTAATGGTAATGAATCCTTGGCAGAAGAGATCTGTTTGTCTCCTCCACACCAGGGTTTGGCAAAGTGCTTGGACACACATGGACCTTGAAAAACTCTGATCTTTGAAGAGCTGTGTGACTAACGGAACTGAAACATGGGTTTCCTGCACAAGGGCTTGAGCCAAGTTCAGCAGCTCTGAAAGAAGTGGGTCATGTATGCCAGCACCTGTATTTTGCTGTGCTGTCAGAGGGTTGGCAGGGCAAATCTCCTGCCCAGTGCTGAATCCTGGGACATGGAAATGTTCTGCAGTGGCTGAATGAGAGTGTGAAGTTGGGCTGGAGGGCCTCATGCCAGAAAGAGAAGTGACAAGGCTAGGCAGTGCATGCGCCCACTGTGGAACTCCCACATCTCTCTCCCCTGTTCCTTTGCTGTCCTCACAGGCTGCTCTTTTCAAGCAGCACAGACAGTGATGATGCTGCTGCTGCTTCTAAGACATCCAGAACACCCTAAAATTTGTGTGCAGCCCTGAATGATATCCCAAAAGTAAACTGAGGTCAGCAGATCAAAACACGTCGTAGTTTTGTGCCGGACACTACAAGCTCCGAGAGGCTGTAGTATGTATGTTTGTTGTGAAACGGGCCTCTCTGGTGATGATTATTTTTGTTACAGGCAGAGTTGGCTTTAGTTTCTGTGTGGAAGGTCCAACAATAACAGTGAGCCCTGATCTCCTGGGGTGAAGGAAATCCAGAGGGGTTTAATCGGCCGGAAATTCAAGTAGGAGAGTGCCCTGCTCCCAGCCTAAGGTTTCTGCATGCGCCTGATGAGCTGCAAAGCTGAAAAACCCCAAGTGTGGGTGACGGTTCCTGGGGCCTGGCTGTTATTTTTGGGTCCTCTGAGTGATGATTGCTTGCTGTGGGCTGGGGGAGGCAGGAGGAGACTTCATCAGCCTGGGTGTCTCCACAGGTCAGGGCAGAGAAAGAGGTGTCTGCCCCTTGTAAAGGGTGAGGAGCTCAGATGCCAATACCCATCTCCATGGGAAACTTTGGAGCTGTGCATCGTACAATGCAGCATTTGCAGGAGTTCGCCCCTTGTGAGCTTCTCCAGGTCTTCCTTTCCCATCCCTGTGGCTTGGTTGTTGTCCTCTGGTGTAGTTCTCCTGTTGGGGTGGCCCTGCAAGGAGGGGGTTGCAGGGATAATGTATGTTATGGCGACCCTTAATGAAAAGGGAGGGGTCTGCAGATTTCCTAACCTGACCATAGTCTACTCCAACACTGCCAGGGAGTAGTGACCTCCAAAGCCTCCTTTGAGGAGTCCTGCTGCTCTCCTGTGGCCTTGTTGTTGGCACAGCACTCCACTGGCCCCTCTACAATGTGGACTGGCAGGGGCCCCAGCAGTTTGCTTTCAACGCCTGCATTTTGCTTACTGAGCAACGGGATGTCCCACACACCTGGCAGACTTGGCTTGTACTTCAGAATTTAATTTTAATTTTATTAAGTGAATTCAGGGCTGGCAAAAGCTGCCAAAGCCCATTAGCTATGGAACACGTCTTGTTTCCAATGCGTACAGCCTGAGCAGTAGCCACGCCACTAACTTTTTCTTTTTTTTTTCTTTTGCATGGATGCAGTGCATCAGTTTGTAAGGATCCATTTACATAGAAGCTTGAGCCTCTAGTGTATACAGAACAAGCCATATTTTATACAGAAAGGCAGTGGTTGGCATGACTGCTAAGTCAAACCCTTTGCCCATCAGTGGGCGGGGTGATAGATTCTTTTGTTGTTGTTGTACGTGTTCACCTGCTAGACTCAGCTCTGTGAGTCAAAAGAGGAAAAGCCCAACAAAACAATTACAGAGACATTAAAGTCATTTTGCCTCTTCAGATAACTAAGAAGCCTTGAGTTCCCTGGTATGCTGTTGCCCACCATGTGGGCAAGGCAGTGCTGTACTGAAGTAGCACCCTTCATTTCTCTGGACCTTCTTGGGGAAGAATGAATGAGAAGACAAAATATGCTCCTCTGAGAGACACAGATAAGCTTTCCTGCAGGTGGGAGACTTTCAGTGCTCCAGGAAGATGGTGACATTTTCCTGGTGGTATCTGAACACTTGAGGGATGTGGCTGGTGCTCTTGTTTACTCGGGGGTTCACCTGCTTGTCCTGTTTTGCTGGAGAGACCTCAGTTGCAGAGAGCTGGGCTCCAGCCCCTCTCACTCAGGCTGTCCTCACTGGCATCAACAGTTTAATTTGGGCACCAAGCTGACCTGAACTTAGGATCAAGCCTAGGGTTTTCCTTAGCTCAGTCCCACTGAAGTGTGATGGCCTTGCAGGGCAAGGGAGAAGTTTCAAGGTCAGGGTAGAACTGTGTTTCTGCTTCTGAGTTCACTTGTTGGGGAAGAGCTGGAGCAAGCTGGAGGCTGACACCTCTGTTCACATGACAGTTCCCCTCCAACTGGTTGAGCTGCAAGGGCTCACAGGGTGTTCACGGTATCCAGCGTGAGTAAGGGGCTAGCAACTTCTAAGTGGTGGGTGATGTTGGTGGTATCAGCCTAGCGGGTAGCATGTGTGTGAAAGCTGGAGAGACGGAGAGGGGATGACGAGGTGTGGAAGGATTGACTGTATTTTCATTGTTTCTAGACTTTGCCCTTTCCAAGAAAAATAATCTGCAGCTTGAATATTTTTCTTTGCTGGAGGGGGTGGACATGTGTGCAAACGAGGTGTGAATTTTTATGAGAAGGTGTGAAAGTGCGTACATGAGTGAAGTGTGAATTACACGTCTATTTGTACATTGATGTCAACAAGTCCGTGAATTTCTTCTTTCCACGTGAATGTCTCTTTCTCTCCCTCCCTCCAAACCCACATAAACACATGTGTGGGCAAATATGCCTTCCTGAGAGAAGATATTTGTGCAAGAATGTAGGTTTGTAAATGTTTGTGTGTTGAGCAATCTCTCCTGTGGAACAAAACCAGATGTTTTTTGGTATTCTCAGCTCTTCATGGCAGTGCTGCGATTTTTCCCCTCGTATTTTTCAGGATACTTACAGGATTATTTTAAGAAAAAGGGAAGGCTGCAGATTTGCCTTTGGGTGTGTGCGAAGAAAGTTATTTTGAAGAATGAATGTGTTAGAGGGCATGAAAAACATGGGGGAAACGGAGTGTTTTTTCATGGCAAAGGAAGCCTCTCTGCCCCATGAAGGGCCCTCCTGTTGCCCTTGTTTTTGCATGGGACGTGTGTGTTTTCTGCAGGCAGCGTGCAGGCAGCAGGTTGTTTATTCAAAGTGCTTTCTTTGCAGGAAGCATTACTGCTGAGGGGTCCTGCCTGACTCCCGCTGCTCGCCTTGGCTCTGGCAAGAGGGCAGTTTGAACACAGGCTGGGATGTCCCTACCAAGAGCGGGTGGGCTTGTGACAGCCTGGCAGGGGACACCCCTGGGACCTGGCAGATCCTATGGCAGAGGAATGGAGCCAGATGACAGCATGGGGCTGAGGCCACACAATCTGCACTGCTTTGCTTTTCCTGGGTGGTCCTGGGGCTTTGCAGTGAGTGCTGCTGTGGAGGGAGAGGAGCATCCCTCAGGACCAAGGCAGTGGGGAACACTGTGGAAACCCTTGGCTCATGGAGCTGCTGGGATGCTGCTGTGGTTACTCTCCTACGTCAAGGATGATGCTTCTCTGTGCCTTGTTTCCCTTGGGGGTGTGGGATGTGCTGCAGGCCCCATCTCAGGGCGTGCACAGGTGGGCCTTGGGAAAACCCATTTGCACCCTCCTGCATGTCCAGGGTCCTCCAGGGCTGTGGGGATAACCTGACAGGAGGGACAACCCTCTAGGGTTTGTATCCCACATTGTACCCCACTGCTTATTGTCAGGGAGGGGAAGGATTTTCTACAGTGTGGGACCAGGGTCATGCTGTATGCCTACCAGGAGGGGCTAAGGGTTTTGTTGGGTTTTGCCCGTTTTGGTGGGTTTTGTGTGTTTTGCTGGGTATGAAGAGGCAATGCTGTCTTCTGGGGGCAGCTGTTGCAGCCTGTGGGTCTGGGTGCTGGTACAAGGGGCTGGCAGGGGAGTAGGGGAAGCAGGACACATGATGGGGGCCCCATGGAGACAGGGACTTTGGGATTTGTAGTGCATTATCAAGTGACCCCATGATGCAGATTTTCCTCCCAGCAAGTAATGCAATAATAAATTTGATTTGCAGAATTCATGAGATTAAATGTTTTTTTGATTACAAAATCACCCTCTAGGGCCTGTTCTAGCCCAAAGCTGAGAGAGCTTCCTCTGCTTACCACGCAGCCATTGCCAGCCATTTGTGGGCTAGTCCCACAAAACCACCACTGCTGATTATCTGTGTCTGCAGCTCCAGTGGATGGGTTAGCTTGCAAGTCTGCTGGGATGGGTTTGTTGGGGCAGGTGGGTTGGGGTGGGAGAGCACAGCAAGCGGAGAGGGGTTTTTATGGGGTGCAGGCTGGGGCCGGGAAGGGCAGGTGCTGTCCTTAGCTCTGCCACACAGTGTGGGTGGGCCTGGGCTCACCATCAACCCTGACATGCCTCAGTTTCCTTCCCTGGAAACAGCACAGCTTTCTGCCCTCCTGCAGCTGGATTGAATTTGTAGTGCCCAAATTCTGGTGTCTCCTGAGGCAGCTGTGGGAGACTGACAAAGAGCAGTTTGCAAAGGAGGCAAAAGAAGGGATAAAATGAGGCAGCTCCAGATGATCTGATATCAATCTGTCTCTTACTTTATGGCTCTGTAATTGCCTTGGCAAGAGCATTCATTTCTCTTTCCTGGTCTGTGTGAAATGTGGTATGTAAGTGTGGCAGGAGGTGGAGGGGAAAGGAGTATGTTTGTTCTGCAGAATAATTCTCCTTGCCCAGAGATTAATATCAAATATTAGAGTACCAAAGATGTCAATGGCCTGGAGAATGGTCTTTATCAGACCACCCCTATCAGCGGCCCAGGGAGACCTGCTGTGCACACCTGATGCCCAGAACCTGTTTCAATGCCTTGCTCCCTTCTGTGTCTCTGCAGCTCAGCCATGTGGAGGGCGCCTGAACTCCAAGGATGCCGGGTACATCACTTCCCCAGGGTACCCCAATGACTACCCCTCCCACCAGAACTGTGAATGGGTCATCTACGCCCCTGAATCCAACCAGAAGATTATCCTCAACTTCAACCCTCACTTCGAAATCGAAAAACATGACTGCAAGTAAGAGCCTTCCTCTTCCTCTCTAGTACATAGCTACCTCCTCTTCCTGCTTTTGCCTAGTGGTGTGGGTCTCGTGCTTCCTTGCACTTGAAATCAAGCATCACCCTGAGCCCCCACAGTGCTGCATCTCCTTTCAGGAGCAAGAGTTGCCTGTGAGGTTGTAAGATGCTGCTTTGGACACATAGGATGAACCTACTCTGTAATGAACTGGTAGTTCTTAACTTGGCCTGATACCACCTGAAAGCAAGACCCAACTGGCTTTCAACCTGAGCTTGACTTTGGTTAAAAGGCCGCTTGTTTTTCTGTGTCAAGGTGGCCTCACTGTCCTTTTAAACCATGCTGGGAGAGCAGAGCAATTTCCTGGTGTGTTACTAGGCAGAGGTATGGCAGAGAGCCCTCTGGCCAGAGACACAGATTCGAGCCATGTGAGGCTGGAGACGTGGTGGTCTGAGCTGGGCTGGATCTGACTTCCCATAGTGCTTTTTTCCCATAGTGCTATGTTTGGTAAACTGGGTGGGTTGGTTTTGTTTGCTTTTTTTTCTAATCTAAGAAAGGGCCCAGAAACTAAATGTCTGGGAAAAACAATTAACAACTAGTAAAGAATAATTAATGGCATCAAAGGGCACCATAAAAGGCTGAGTTAATAACATGGTCTCGGCAGACATATAAACCTGTGGATTTCATCTGGAATCCACAGCCAGCTGCAGGGATGCTTGAGTGTGAAGGAGCTTGGGGTCTCCTAAAACAGGCTTGGCATAGCAGTCCTGCTAGATACACTGGTCCTGTTGATTAAAAGGGGGTTGCATATGGAGAGGGAAATTCTGTTTGTAAAAAAAGGACAAAGGAACAGGGGAAGCATTTATGAGGCTGCAGAATCAGTCCTGTGGAGAACAAAGAATTCAGCATGGGTTTGATGATGTAGTGAAGGTTATGAAGTGCAGAGCTGGATCCTCAGCTATCATAAATCAGCATAGCTCCTCTAACTCTAATGAAGGTGTGCTGATTGATGTCATTGGGGATCTTGTCACCCCCTACAGATAAAACCTGGGCTAATAAGGCTTTGAACACCATGAACTCTCCCTGAAGTCACTGTGTGTGCAAGGTGTTTAGTGCTTTGCAGGATCAGGCCTGTGTATAAAGAAGGGAAAAGGTAGAGAAAGGCTTTATGTGAGCATAGATGAACACAACAAGGCCTTGCAGCAGATGTGAGAATGATAGTTGCTATCAGATTTTATTGTTGCTTGCATAGGCTGAACTGCACAGCCTCCTCATAGCTAATGCAGTTGCCCCAAATTCACAGTAATAAAGGCTGTATAGGCCCATATTTGCAGTCTGAAGAGTATGCCATATGTATTGGCCAGGACAGTGTTGTGTGCAGGGCAAGGATTAAAGTGGGCAGGAGGGACTCCAGCTTCTGCCTCTTCGAGGTCTCAGGCAAGCAAAAACAGGTTGGCCAGAGAGCTGGAAATCCCCATGGGCACCAGGCTTTTCCTCCACCTGTAGGAAGATGTCAGTTTTAGCTCTGAGCATCTTGTGCAACTTTTGCCATGTTTTGCTGCCTGTGAGAGAGCATTGTCTGGTCCCAAGCTGCAGGTGGTGTGTGCAGTAGGACTGCCTGAGCACTGGGGGTGTTGGTTATCCCTTTGCTGCTTTCTGCTTTACTGTGGCAATCTTCTGAGTGGCTGCTGTGTGGTCTCACTATTTCCCTTTCTGTGTGTACGTGCACGAGGGAGCCTTTATTAAAGTGAAACATGATTTATCCACAGTGCACTTGAGCTTCTGCTGGCCACAGCTGTGAGCTGAGAGCTAAGCTGACTTAGGGTGCCTGTTCCCTTGAGCCAGCATTGAATTGGAGTGGTTTGAAAGAGCTTCATGGACAGTGCTTGATAGGAAGCATAACAGAACAATGCAAACAGTGCATGATAAACATGGTCTGAAAGAAATGGATAAGAGTGAGATTTTTTTAAGTGACCGACCAGAAGGAAGCAAATATGAACACCATGTAATGCTTGAGCATTAATACTTATATTACATTACAATACATTAATAATAGGTGACCATCTAGTGATAAATCTCATCTGAGTGTCAGAGGGTTTTTTATGAAGAAACAAAGACCTCATTGCAGCTGCAGGTGTGAACCTTACCAGGAACAGGAGTTCAGCATCAAAGACACAGTCTCAAGGCAGAGAGCCCTCCTTTTGACATCTCATCATTGATATAGAGCACATTCACATCATGGTGACAGGCAGACGGGCTCCATTGGGGCACTCAATCTCTGGGCAGACAAGGTCCCCTGCTCTGGTGCTGCTACCTGGCAGCTATTGGAGCAATACTGGGGCCAGTCTGTGCTTCCAGCTGCCAGAGGTAAACACCATAACCCCTTCCTCTGGTGCTTCTTCTTTCAACATTTCATTTTACCTTATTAGGCTAAAGTTTCTCCCTCATAAAGCATAACATTTACATTCCTAAAACCCATTCGAAAGTCTACAAAAATATCTCCAAAAGTCTTTTTAGTTTTACTGTGTCCCTCCTGGCCTTCCTTGTATCTGCTTTAGATTTGTCCCTTTGGGACAGGAGGCATTTCCTCCTGTGTTTTGTACAGTGCCCGGCACCCTGGGGACCTCTGAGGAAGGGTCAGTGATTTCCCCTTGGCCAGCAGCTGGCCAGAAGGGACCTACGAACCTGGTCCTGCCTAGATGCCAGAGCAAGAGCTGGCTGCAGAGAACAGCTTTGGCAGCCTGGAGGATGGAAGCATCAGCCAGGGATAGATGCCCACGGTGGCAGCCAGAGGTGGCTGCTCTGTACTGCTTGTTGCTATTGTTTTCTAGAGGCACATCTGGGCTTTTATTTTTCAGCTGTGTCCAGCTGCACTAAGAAGTTACTGCACTCTATCACCACCATCATGAAAGGAGTAATTTGATGTAATTGAAGCCCCAGAATATCTCTCTCTCTCAGTGCTCTATCTGTACTCTGAGAAAGTGTCTTGCTTTGGGAGCATGCTAGGTTAAGAAAATTGGCCTCCTCCTGCTGTTGTGGCTGTTGTGCACCAGCAGGGCTCCCTGTGGAAGGGAGGGTGGGCATGCTGTGACAGGGAGTATGGGCCCCCGCCATTGTTCGTGCTGTCCTGCAGCTGTGGGGCCACGGCAGTAATGACAGAGCCAAAAGGGAGGTTTGATGCTCTGGTAAAAGATCTGCCAAACTATCTGGAAATGATCATCCTAGTGCCTGGCTGTTTCTTCCCCTCTGTGCTGAGAGTGCAGCTGTAGCTCAGGTACTGCACCCCACATCATTGGTATCTGCCCACTGAACAGGGAAGTGGCATCCAGTGGAAAAGAGCAGGCTGCTGCTGTGGTGAAATGTTTCCACTTCCGTGTGGTATGGTGGTTGCTGGGCAGTCTTGTGCATGCCAGGGTTTATTTGGGATCCCGGGAGTGACCCGAACCATTTGCAATAGGTGTGCAACAGGGACTGCTGTGCCCCAGCTTATGCAGTCATGTAGCTGAGCTGTCCACTCCTTAATTGCCGTTTTGCTGTTTTGTCTGCTCTGCTTGCTCGGAAAATCCAAGTCCGAAACCTCAGCTATGAGTGAGTCATTGCATTTATGACCAACCACTTTTTCCATTTGTGCCACCCTCCCGCTGCTGGTCTTCTCTTTGGACCACTAAAAGCTCCCTCCTGCGTTTGGCTACTGACTGCCACCCCCAGCCACACTCAGCTGACCCTAGCAGAGGATGAGGCTGGGCGGTGCACGGCAGCAGAGGCGCTCTCCATCCAGGCTGCAGTAGACACGCTCGTGCTTCCTCTGCAAGCAGAAGACCTTCCAGCTGAGTCATAACCTGTGCTCCAGAGGAACAGTGTTTTTAAAAAGCCCGACTGGTAGTCAGACCATGCCCAGTGGGTTTTTCTGCAGCCGTTTCCAACACATGCTCGCAACTGGGTTGCAGTCGGTGGGATCCCTGCCTGGGAAGGGCTTGGGGGACCGCTACCGTGGCTCGCAGCCCCCTCTGGTGGCACACGCCAAATGCTGGCGAAGGTTTCTGGAGTCAGGGGCCAGGGACTCCCAAAATAGGCTGGAGATGGCAAATTGGAAATGGAGCTGCTGTCAGGCTCTTCCTCCTGGCTTTGGGTCCCGCTGTCAAGCCCAGAAGGTTTCCAGAAACAGGAACTGGGGCTGCTATCATGAGGAAATTTATGCAGTTGTCACTGTGGCCTCATAAGTGCCATAATGGTGCCAAGAGAGTTAAACCAAGCACAGCATCCTGGTGCATGCTGGATACAGGGCAGGCATGGCAGGAGGAGACACACTTGCTCCCAGCTTGAAGGGCGGAGTGAAGCAAGATTTGGCTGATTTGGGGAGACACCACGCTCCTAGCGCCCATCTCGCAGGCACTGCTAGCCAGGGGACACTGGCAGCAACATGCTGGTGTTCCTGTGCCACAGTACAAAGGGTGAGACATGCAGCTAGGACAGCCAGTGAAGGCCTCTCATGGCAGCATGGCCATCTCCTGAGTGTCCAAAAAGCTGGGCACTGGAACAAAACAGCTCTGCACTCTTCCTAGAGAGCCACAGAGACACTGGCTCAAATTCCTTTGAGCTGAGGTGGCAGGGAGAGCTGCATCCAGACGCAGTACCCACAGCCAGCCAGGCAGCTGGGGGCTGCAGCATTCAGCCTGCCTCCCTTGCCATCTCCTTCAAACTAGAGCATAATATTTCGAGAAGCCATCCTTCCATCAGTGAAGGTTAAGAGTAGACAAGGCAGCAATCATGGACAGCTAATTAGCAAATGCTGTGAAAAGTATGCATAATTAGCTTATTAGTAAACATTTTAGAAACAATGCAGTTCATCTTGTGATTGGCAAAATGCTTAGAAAAGAGAAATCCATTTGGAGCACTAGAGAATGCCAGGGGTTGGAGGGATTCTTCGCTAGGATGCGAGGGGAAGTGACTGCATCTCCTGAAGCACTGAGGGAGTTGAGCTTTAACTTTGCAGTGAGGGGAAGTCAAAGATGAGATGTTAAGGAAGGCATTTGCTTGCTCATACATTTGTGGCAAGAGTATCCAGAAGCAACATTTCTAACGTACAGGAAATAATTCGGTCTGGGTAAGATGACACTGCAGCTCAACTTGTCTTCAAATGAGCTTCTACTGTTTTTTAACTCCATCCAGCATCCGCTATATGGTTCATAATTCCCATCAAGCCCAGGTCATTTTCCAAAATGGAACATCAGTGAATGGGTTAGCTGTGACAGTGAGACCAGCCACATGAGTTAACAGCTCGAGGTTGTTTTCATCCCTCTTCTCTGCTTCCCATTTCTGCTTGCTCTGTGGCTGTGCTTTTCTATACCCCAGAGCCTTTCCCCGGAGGGACAGGCCCAGTCCAGGCTCCGCAGAAGGTGGTGGCCCCAAATGCACTCTCGTGGGGTTTCCTATGTCCCACCAGCTCACTAACATCCTGTGCATAGGAGTCAGATCTCATTTTGCACCTTGTTTCCTGTTGGCATGATGACAAATTGAGGGCCAGCTGGTGACACTGGGAACAATAGGGTTAGAGACAGAGACCTCTCCCCCTCCTTCCTGCTGCTGAGGAGGAGCTGGTAGTGGTGGTGGTGTACTCGCTTCTTAGTCAGCCTCTCTGTCCAGCGAGGAAAGGAACAGGACCCCACAGCATCTGGACAGGGAGCAAGCACAGGGCTGGCTGTGGTGACTCATCACTAGGAAGGTTCAGAATTCAGCTAAAAAGTGTCAGAAACGTGCCTTTTTTGAGCAAGCATTGTAAGCTACTCTCCACTCTAGTCCTTTGCATCTTTGCAGACGCTGCTCAGTGCAGATGCCATAGGATAGGAGTAGAGCAATCCCACTGGAATGCCTGATAACTACAATGTTGAGGTGCTCCTGCTTTCAGCAGAGCCTGAGGCCCTTGACTATCTTTGCAAGAGTGTACCAGCCCATAGTGTGACACCATGTGACACCCTTCACAGAGGCTCATCCCAAAGAGGTCTCAGGAGCCTAAAAAAATATCTGTGGGACTATGAGTTTTGGTCACTTTTTTGGTGTTATACAGTGGGATTAGCAGTGCTCTTCTACATCATGGGTTTACTGTCTGGATGCAGGAGTTAGAAGGTTTAGTGAATGTAAGGGAGTGCCAGAATGATATTTTAAAAATTATCCATTTTTTGTTAAGGACTAGGTGCAAAGCCCAGTAAAAGCAATGTGAGGTTTTACCTTGATTTACATAGGAACTACTTTAGCCTTTTAATGAGCAACTGTTTGATTTAACTATGTGCAGCCTTTTTAATGGATATAATCCTTACTGTCAGGCTGTAACAGGGGAGTGGCAGACTCCCCAGCAAAGATCAGTTCTGGGAGTTGTGAGATTTGGGTTCTTCCCCTTCCCTGCTATTGATTTACTGTTCCTGCCTTGGTGAATCACTTAAAATTCCTGCCTTATAAAGAAGAGAAGATCTGGGCATCTGCAGGCATAAAACCCAATCTAGATAGCAACAGTGCAGTGCACACTCCCCTCCAAAGGCTGCTGAGCAACAGCATCACACAGGAGCAGGTCAGAGCACCGCAGACAACGACCGGTTCATTCTCAGCCTTTTCTGGCTGGGTGCGAATTCTGCAATTAAATACAAATGCAAAATAAAAAGAACAGACTGCAAAGAGCAGACTGAAAAACAGAAGAAATTTGTGGTTGCTTTTGGCTAGAACTCAGCATAGAACAGATTTGAAGGAATTGGGGGAGGTTAGGTTTTAGTCTGAGGCAAGTTCTCCGTTTTCTTTAAATCAAGCGGCTGCACACCACCATTGAATGGCAATGTAATAATATGTTGCAAACCACAGTCTGGTGATCCTGGAATTCCTTATAAGTTAATAGCAGTCATGGTCCACTAATCACAGCTAGGATGTTTTAAGCAACTGTCTTTGATATACCAGTTCAAACATACCATAGAAAGCTTTCCTTATGCTGGCTGAGTGAGTAGATCAGTAGATCATTAGAAAGAGTGAATAACGTGGGGGTTTTCTGCTGGTTTCTCACCCCACCCCACTGCTAATCCCGAGGAATTCTTGAGATCTATATACAGCCTTGGTGAGTAATCACAGTACAGGAGTATGGTGTGGTTTTAAAGTAACACTGGGTCAGACATGGGGATGTTATTGTTTAATGAATTCCTAGAAGCAGAGCCTGAAGCAGTGGGGTCTGACAGCGGAAATGCTCTGCCAAAGACTTCGTTCTGTTACAAATGGCACGGAAACTGGCAGGGTGGCTGCTCGTGTTATGTGACTGCCCCCACCTTCCTGAAGCGGTATGGAAGACACTGTGTGAGGAATCTTTTGAGGTGGAGTTTTGCTTTCCTGAGACAAGCAGTACTCACCCGCTGGTGGTGGTAGAGCCCCTGTGCTCAGCCCCGTGCCTGCTGAGGCCATGCTGCATGCAGGCTGTTTGCATGGGAAGTGCTCAATGTGTTAGAAGCCTCCAGGGAAACCTCAGAGCTGGGGTTGTTGATGGATGTCGAACAAGGAGACCCCCCCTAACAGCAGCACGAGAGTTTGAGGCATGTGCTCAGCTTCCTTCCTCTTCTGTGAGTGTTGGTATGAGGTTTCATTTACATTGTTATTTTGCAGTGAGAAGGAAGGTGTAATGACTGTCTCTTTGGTAATACTGGTGTCTGGCTGTTAATCATGGGCGGGAACAAGGTCTGGGATCTCCATCAGCAGAGGGGACTGACTCATCACTGATCTATGTTCACTGCATCTTGTTGAAGTTTTTTGACCCATTTGATTTCTTAGGTTTTCTTTTGTGAAAACTCTCTGATTTTTCTGCCGTTCAGGAGCAAAACATCTCTCTGTCTTTAAATATGGCAGATGGGGATTTCTTCAGATGTCCAACAACTCAATTGAAGGAGACCTCAGGAGACCTCTCCCCTTCCCTGTCCCCCTTCTCAGCCTGTCTTTTCATCTGCAATCTGGAGATGTAAGGGCTATAGTAATAGAGTGTCAGAGGAAGTAATTGATTCATCACACGCCGAGAGAGGAGTCTGTTGCCTTCAGTGTCAATGGAGCTGAACCACAGCCTGGAAGGGTGAGGGAGGCTTGTAAACACTCCATGGCTGAGCTGGCAGGACAAAGCAGACACACTGCCACGGCTGAACAGGAGGGTGACACAAAGGGTTGCTTGAAAGAAAATCTTTCTGAACAAAGCAGTGGCAGGGTCCTTGTCTGTGGGAGAAACAGGGACAGTCCCATCCCCCTGCTCCCAGAGCACATTAAGGAGAAAAGGTACCTACTGGCCTCATGCACCATCCCATTCCCTTGTCTCTGTCTCCCTCTTCTATCTTGATGTGGCTGCCTCTCTGACCTGCTGTCCTGGGCTGGGTTGAGCTCGCCTCACGGGTACCAACCAGCCCCTGCCAGCAGCTAATTCCTCCCACACCCCCAGACAGTTACTGCTGTCTCAGAGAACCGTGTGGGAGGTCACTGCTGCTGCCAATGCACAGCAAGGTGTGGCGTGTGCATGGCGCAGCGCTCACCCTCGCTCAGGCAGTGCCTGTGCTCAGACTTGGCACTGTTTGGTTCAGATGGCTACTGTGCTGCATGTGCCCATATTTTGAGGAGGGAAGGAGGTAGGAGATGCTGTGCTATGCAGTATGCAAGGAGGGATCAGGCGGGTTTGGTGCACTGTTTGCCCCAGAAACAGCTCTTACTACAAGCTGGCACAGCCAAATAGTGGGAATGCCCAAACAGTGGAGGCTGCAGGCCAGTCTTGGCAGCAAAGCTTTACTCACTTGTGCATCAGCTAAGGCAGGAGCTGGGCTGTGAACAGGCTGTGTCTGAGAAAATGCGGGGTCACAAAGTCGTCCTATGGTGGGCCAGTCCCAGGGTGACCATCCATCACTAATGAGGGATGTAGACAGCCAGGAGGGTGAGGGTGGGCTGGTCAGGGCTCTGTTCTTACAACCTCCTTTATACAATTGGTGCTTAACGAGGTGTTTATTTCAGTTTTGTGCTGAAAAAAAGCCAGTGCAAATGAGTGATAGTGGAAAGCCCAGCTACCAAGCTCTGATCCCCTTCTGATCCCAGTTTTTACTCTTTCCTTTTGCTTTTCACTGCATACTGTGTCTAAGGCCATGACTGACACTACACCAGCGAGGTGTGATAGGACATCACTCACTCCTCTGGGAATAGGGCTGGCACAGCAGGCCATGTGAGCATTCCCTAATCTTCATCAGCACCTCAGAACTTGGACAGCCTGGCCTAAGTTCATTTCCATCTATTGCCTGGGCTGTCAGGCACTGGATCCCATCAGGAAAGGGAAATCTGTCCCTCCGCTGCAAAGAGATCAAAGTGAGCATTTCCCCTTGCCTTCTGCCCGCTCTGCTGCTTTTTGGCAGTAAATTTTCCTTTTGTGGTTGTTATCTTTTATTATATTTATTTTTTTCTTTCTGTTAGTGATCAAGTGCCTGTGAGTGGTGACAGTAAAATGACATAGAAACCAAAGTCTAATTTTTTCCACAGATGGATTGTAGCAGAAGGAGGAAAGTGCAAATGCATTTTCTCAAGTGTCCTGCGTTTTGGGGTATGAAAAGGTTGTGAGTTGCTTCAGTTCCCTTAGTGCGGCAACAGAAGGCAGAATGCCATGGAAAGGGGGCTTATTCTGAACATGCTTTATGTATTTTATTCCTGATTTCACCATGATTCTCCCCCCACCAACGAACACCAAAGACATGTTGCAACAAAAGACCCCTGTAGCTAAAAATAGAAGAGTGAGGAATTTATAGAGATGGTTTTGGAGACAGAAATAAAATTAAACAGCCATGTGTAACTCCTGAACAACAGCCTGCAGAAAACCCCCGAAGTGCACATTAGCACATCCCTTTTTCTTATATAACGGACGGTTTTCCAGACATGCCCCAGATGAGAGCACTTCTCCACTCCAACACACCTTTCTGCAGCGCTCTGGCAACACAGCTTGAGGGAGGCAGCCTGGGGATGAACGGCAAAGCGCGGGGGAGCCTTTGCTCTCCTGACTCAGGGGAGGGCAGCAGCATGCTAGGAGCTGAAATTCCCTCCTGAATCAGAACTTGCCTCAGGAGCACTTTGCAGTTATGTTTTATTCCTCCCTTTGCACGAAGTATTTTGGCTACCTTCCCCCCCCCCACCCCCAGCATAAGTTAGCAGTAACTGCTGAAAGCCTCTTCCCATCAGCAGTGCTTCTAAGGGGGTGAAAACAACAACACAAAGAATACAAGTAGAGGCTCTTTATAGTTTCCTTTTTTTGTCTTCAAGGCATTTTTGAAGAAGTTTTCCAGTCTAATAGGGTTATTTTCTCTCCTTCTCTATTTTTCTTTTTCTTTTCCTTCTTCCTTTTTAAATTTTTTTTCTTTCCCTTTAACTGGATAACTGGGTTTTTTTCATTTCTCAGAAATTCTGGTCAGATTTTTTGAGATAAGAAAATAATCCAAAGCACAGTAGAATGATTACAAACCCCCACAATACTGTGATTACACAAGACATAATTGGATACAACAAATTCAAAACAAACTTCCGAGAAATCCTAAGCAGTTTTGCCTGTGCCATCGCCCCCCCACTCCCCCCACCCCAGCCTAGCTCTCCCCCTGCTGCCATTGGATTTTTTGTCATTTAGTCACTGAAATCTAGTGAAATCCCTTCAGATTCAGAGCAATTATAGCCCATTTGTCTCTGTTGTTGCCAGAGTCAGTTATTTCCATAAGGGCAAAACAAGGGCAAGCTCCGTGAGCATCTTTTGCCTCAGCATAGGCAAAAATGGCCCCAAAAGGTGCAGACTGAGATCAGATTCATCTCTCCAATGTTCAGACACCCAAAGCCCAAGTCTAGTCAGTAAGAGTGATTTAAAGTACTTCTGTTGCCAGTGCAGAAGAACGATTAATCCCATCCCAAGCTCGATGTGAGGAGTCTGCTTCCACTGAGAGCAGAGGACAGTTAGTTGGCTAAAGGTAGATGTGGTACAGGCTTTTAAGTTCTGTGCACAAATCTATATCAAGGCCTGTGTCTATGAGGACTGATTCTCTTCTCACACCAGGATAAATTAGGAGTGATTACCCTTAAAATGATGAGTTACACATGTGTAAAACCAGTTCAAGTCAAAGGAGAATCCAATTCATCTGCTGTATTTATAATTAATTACTCTGATTAAGGGCTGGCAGCTAAGATCAAACTTCATTGCTCTTGTCTCATCAGACAACAGTGGTGCTTGCCTCTGCTATCATGGCTGTAAAAAAAAATAATTTAAAAGTCCTCAGTAGCTTCTGGAACAATTTAACCTTTGAAGGGTATGTCCTGCAGTTGCTCAAGATTGTGTAAACATCATGGAAAAGTTTTTTTTGTCTTTCGCAATGTAACCACCCATGAAATAAGGATTTGGTTGAAAGGTGGAGTACAAAAGAGCATGAAGATGAGTGGTGACACAGAAAAATCGACTAAGCCAGCTAGCACGTAATGGACATTAATTCTAGCCACCTCTTGATTGCACAACACGCACAGAGATGCTGGTTCACCATTTCTTAACCATCTCTATACTGCAAGTGCTGTTTAATTTCTAAGAAACTGCTTGTTCTTAGAGGATGTTCAAAAAACCTTATGCTTTTTATAACAATTTCTGAGAAATAAACCTCCCACCACCTTTTCAAAGGGGGAACAATTGCATTTACTAGCTGCCATTGTGGCTAAGCACAGGCCTTTCCCAGCTACCTGCAGAGTATTAACACCTGCCCAATTTCACTAGAATTGCAGTTTCTCTTCCTCTCCTCAGCAGATGCATTCAAGACACAGTGACATAGCAGATCAGAGGTCTTGAAGGCTCAAGTCAGACCTGGGCATTCCCAAATTTAGGGTTGTTGGCACATAGTCTGTACCTATTTGTCCCTCTCTCTATCTAGGCCAGATTTCTCCAATATAATATAATCTCTCCAGTCAAGACTGGCTTCTGTTCTTGGCTGTGCTGCAAACTTCCTGTGTGACCTTGGGGCAGACACTGCTCCTCTCTGCCTTCCTACCTCCCAGGGTCTCGTGATAATCCCATCATTACTGTTTGCCAGCTGCAGTCATGAGCCCCATGGAAACGCCTATAAACAATAGCTCCAAATTAAACATTGGTGGAGTTCAGGTTAGAGCCTTGCATCTCTCTCCAGTCCTGGCAAGCACTGGAAACTGGGCTTTGCTGAGTGCAAGTCCTCACCTACTTCAAATCATAGCTGTAGAGAGAGACTGAGAAAGCTGCCAGCTGGGTCAGAGCTTGGCCTGGGGAGCCAGTCCTCCTTAGGCTTTGGAGCAAGGCTTGCACAAGTTTATGTATTCGGAGGACTCATGATATGGCTGTGAAGGTATAAATAATTTGTGATTCATGTTTCTCCCCATCCTAAGCTGATGTCCCTGTAATGCCCTTGAAGCATGTTTCAGTGGGGAAGGACTCAGCATCTCCTGGGACCTGGGGATGAGGGTCAACAGAGTTGTTGATTTTGTGTTCAGCAGTATGGATCACCAAACTGCTTTGAGTTGTGTCCCTCTGGAGAGAAGCACCCAGAGGAATGTCACAGGCTTTCTGGTGCTGCTCCCTAGGTGGGTTGTAGCATTCCTGGAGCTCAGCAGTGCCTGGGTGGGCACCTGGGAGGTCTGTCCTGGCCCCAGGGGATCACGGAGCACAGCTCAATGGTCAGGGAGCAGATTAGCTATTTCCCAACAGAAAAGGACTGAAAAGCTGGAGGTCTTCTCATAATCACTACATCTGGGGCTTGTTTGCCTCATTTGGGGAGCCAGCAGCAAAGTGACTTAGGAAAAATAGAAAGAAAACACTGGGAAGCAGAGAGGTTGACTGGAGAAAAAAGCAAGCAAACAAGCATGAATAATACAGGCTGTAGAAGTGCTTTAGAATTAGTTTATAAAAGCTCTCTTAACATCAGCAGAGCACTTTCTACTAAAAAATCTGTACTAAAAACACAGCAATATTTGTACGCATTGTACATTTTCTGTTTAATTCTGTTAAACAGCTTCAAGAAGAGCATCTAAGCCTTGTATTTCCCTTCTTTCTCAGCCTCCATTGTCTGGGCAGTTAAAAGCACTTCAGCATTGCCTCCCTGCCTCAAAACTCCCTGGTGAAAAGCTGTTTGAGGCGGTTTCAAACCAACTCACTGGGCTTCCCACTCAAGCGGCAGCTGAGAATATCCTGCCATTGTGCCACTGGAGGAGCAGCCAACTGTGGTCACCTTCCCTGCAAAAGAAGAGTTGGTTAATCCATTGATTATACTTGTGGGTTACGGAGGTTGCACCCCGCCCTCACATATTTATGCTTTGCTTGTTGGAGCAATGCCTAAGTGGGGAAAAGTGGCCATGAAATGTGCTTGGCGATGGCAGCTTTCCCAGCAGAGGTAATGCCAGAGAGGTCAGCCCACAAGAACGTTGGTGCATGTTGACTGAAACAATGGATTTGGTTAAATGAGTGAAATGCAAATTGCTGGGCACTGTATGAGACAGTTTGAATGCCATTGCAGCATAAATGTGTCCCACCCACTGTGCCCTAGTCTGTAATTATCTGAAAATGAAATGGTTAGAGTAGAAAGCATGGTTAGGTTTTCTTCCTTCCAATTTTTCTTCTTCTTTTTCACAACGGAAGAAGAAAGTCTGGAAACCATGCTTAAGCTTAACAGAAACAAAGATTTGGCCAAACTAGACTGTAACATGTCCAATGACCCAGAATGAGGAGAATGGAGTTTATCAGTTTGTTTGTTTGAGGGCCAAGGCATGGACATGACTGAAGCACACGGTTCCAAAAGAAGCTGTGGTGGGTGTTAGCTGCCATTCTTTCTGAAGTTTGGAAGTTTAACAGTTTTGAGTGGACATCCTTGGTGTTTCATTTTGAAAGCCTAAAGCTTATTTGCTGTGATGGAGAGGAGCTCCTGCTCATCTGGGCAGGAGCTATCTCCCAAGTGTAATACTTCCCCAATTCGCACTCCATGTATATGACCCAAAGAGAAAGTGTTGCCTCATGCGGAGCAGAGGATTTGGGCCAAGATTTTTTAACTAGGGAAGAAAACTCTTACACATTTATATTAATTCTACATTTGGCAAAAAATTATTCCCTGACCTTCCCTTAAGGGCTTTTTTTTCAGTTGTTTTTAACATTTGATTTATTAAGGATTAGCTCCAGTATGAGAAAGCTAAGTTAGATGCTTGAATGAAGCCAAATAGGGTTTAATTCAAAGAGGCAAATATTTCCTGATGATTTACTTACTAGATTCATTCTTTTAATTTTCCATTTGCACATTGACCATGAGCAGATTGCAATATCCCCAAATTGTGTATATTATTGGAAGTCTGTCATCCATTCAATAAGCAAATACTTTTTGGTTCAGAACTTGCTTCTGAAATTGCAGGGCTCCTACAGAACTGGGTGGCTTGAGGAGCCATGTGGACAGCACTAGGATGTGTGGTGTGCTGGCTACAGCAGAAGCTGTGATCATTGCAGAAGGGTAGTTGAAGCCATGTACTGTGTTGGCAAGGTACAACCCCACGAGGACACAAACAGATGTGAGTCCCTGGGATGAAGCTAACCTCTGCCTGTGCATGAAAATGGCAGCTTTTACAAACCACCCCATTAACTGCGTTTTGCCAACATTCATGTTTTTGCCAAATTAATTTTTTGCCACATACTCACAATTTCACTAGTAGCCAGTAGTCCTGCAGCACAGATGTGCACTTCAGATGTGGAAGGGCTGCAAGCATGCTGAAAGCAAGTAGTTATTTAGAGAACAAAATGTCCCCGCTGTTTGCTCAGTACTACTTTAAACAAATAGACAAACAAGGAGGAAAAAATTCTATTTAGAAGAAGCACTAACACTGCCTTCTATGTTTCTCCTCCCTAGAGAGATGGTAGGATCAAGCCACACATGATGGACATTAGTGGGGTCATTCAGGGTGCTGCTGACTGGTGTCAGGGTAATAAGGGGTCACGAGGTGATAGGGGGCTAGGCAGAGCTGAGGAGAGAGCAGAGGGAGCAGATCTTCATTTGCATTGCTGTGTGTCCACACACCAGCTAAGCCAAATGCTCCTCCTGTTTGAGTGCCACTTCTCCAGACCACTTGGATTTCACCTTGGCCAAGCCAATTGAGTCTGTAATGAAGTTAAAGGCTGGGTGATTGCAGTTAGTTGAGCGCTCGGTCCAGCGTAGACAGGATTTTATCTGCAGGCATTTTACTTCTGGCTCTCGGCCTGATTTAGTCCCAGAAAGGAGTGAAACCAAAGCTGTCTGGGCCATCTTTCTTTGTGGAGGAGCACACTAAGTCCCTGTAAGTTTGTTTTGAGGTTGTTGCTTGCCGATATGTGCTTTGCAGAACGGGAATGAGTCACATGAGGATCATTCTGTATCCAGCAAGCTACTTCTCCTTTCAACTCTCCATTCCCAAACAGAAGATCTTGTGACAAAGAAGAAAGGCAGATTCCTGGCAGCCTGGAAATGCTTTTTTCCTCCCTGGCCCCATGAGAAGAGCTGTAGCATGTTGTTCAAACAGGTTGATACAAAGCAAATAAACAGTCCTAGAGAGATGGTCAGTTTCTGTAAATAGCAGCATGCTGGCCAGAGAGGAGAGGGGCGGGAGAACGTGGGTGTTAGAAAGCAGCTGAAGAACAAGATGTGCATGTAAAAGCTGTTTGTTTCTTCACAGCACGCAGAGCCTGGTACTACTACCTTGCCTAGTCATGGCCTAGAAAATATGAAGGGATCTGTGGGAGTTTCACCTTCCAGCCAAGCTTTGCAACAAGCTTTTGTCTCTGCATGAGGAGACAATTCTTCTAACCCTGTGAATTCCTCCCCCAGACAAGTCAGATACCCAGGAGCCATGCCACTGGGCAGGTGGAACATCTTCAAGTAGGGTTTAGCAAAGGCAGGTTGCAGTTACAGGGTGTACAAGATCAGCAATAGTGAGTGTGGGTACCCAGCTCTTACACAAAACTTCTCATCCCCAGAAAAGCTTCGTTAGCACTTAATAGAAGAGGATTAATATCAATGTCCAAGTGCTAAGTGAGTGTACTTGCCATGCTTGTTAAAGGACCAATGTGGTGTCAGTGCACAAAATAGCTACCTGTTCACATGGTTTGAACATTGACAGTCTCACGCTTGGTACGTGCTTGGCCAAATCCCACATGGATAGTGGAATAAACTGAGCTCTGCCAAACAGCACAATGGCACTTCTGAAGAGAGGTCAGGGGAGGAGAGTAGCCCCAGGAGAGTCATATCTGAGCTTCTCCCATGCCAAAGGAGTTTTGTGGAAATGGAGGTAAAGCGTGTCCTAAATTTTGCATGTTGGCTCTGAAGGTGGAGTGGATGTATGTGCAATAAATTAATGATGCGAATGGCAACAGAGGAAAGGACCTAAACATAATCAGACAAAAGAGAAAAAAAATGTTTTGGGGTCTGTGGTGTGGTGTGAATAAGAGAGTCTCAGGTACCTGTCTGGAAGACATTCTGTAAAATATGCAAATATCAAGAGCGGTTTTTGTTTGTTCCTGGCATCCTGAAGCACCTCCCTGACAGAAGGTTTCCCTGCCATTTCACCTGCCTCCGCAGGTACGACTACATCGAGATCCGCGATGGGGACAGTGAAGGGGCAGACCTGCTGGGCAAGCACTGTGGGAACATTGCACCTCCTACCATCATCTCTTCTGGCCCCTCTCTCTATATCAAGTTCACCTCAGACTACGCACGGCAAGGTGCCGGCTTCTCTCTACGCTATGAGATCTACAAGACAGGTGAGTGTCTGAGTCAGTGCCTGTCTCCCAGACTGTTTGCCACAATTATCTTTACCAGGAGATGCCTTTGACCACCTTTTCAATGTGATTTCTAGCATGTTTTCCAGAGATAAAGGACATTTTTCTTTCTTTAATTTAAGCAAGTCTGTGTATCATATTTCCAAGAAGGTAAAGATGTTAGTGGCACATGACAGTGCATTTTTTGATCACAGTGTGGCAATTAAAGCAGGGTTGCTGTGTAAATGCTCTCTTGTATTCGAGGACTAGAAACATACATCTCTTCTCCCTGGCATGTGTGGAGCTTGTTAGGGCTAAAAGGGGATTGTCCCTCTGTTGGAAGTGCATGGAGCTCCCCCTCCTGTGGAGTTGCGATTCAGGGTTAATCAGTGACGATGTGTTTTCTCTCCATGGGTGTGGGGTTTGTGACTGGGGAGCTCTGGTTTGCAAGTGATTGCTGTCAGCAGTGCTGTCAAAGTCTGAGGCAGCACCTTTCCAGGCTGATGTAAGAGGAACTGTTCATAATTCTGTTTAATAGTGAGCTATTACTGAGGAAAGAAAAAGCTGCTCAAAGCGCTTTTAATAGTGTTTCTGTCTAAATATTTGCCCGAATTTTGTGTCTGGGAAGAAAGAGGCTTGAAAAAATAACCCCTGCTCTGTGTGCATGTGACAGAGCTGTGCCTGCATACTGAGGGAACAGGAGAGTGTTTTGCATGGGCACGTGGGTGCCTGCCCTGTGCCCTCATTCCTTTGGTGATGTGTTGGAAGAAAATACACACGTGGCTTTCATGTCATTGCATCCAGCACCAAAAAAAATGTCCGTGCCATGGGAAGAACCAAAAAGGAGCACAACAGGGTTGCTTATCCAGCCTCTTTAAAGAAAAGATGGGGAGCGCAGGCAGCAGTGCCCTGGGCCAGCTGTGCAGCAGGGAGAGGTGCACAGACAGCCCACAATCTGGCCATAGGTAGGTGTGAATGTGGAGATTTCGCTGCAAGAGAATGAGACTCCCTAAATTCATTGTGAATCGACGAGGACAGGACATGTGTGAAGGTTCAGATGGATGAGGAAAGTGCTGTTGTTGGTGGTTGCCTGGACTGCATAACCGGCCATTGAGCTGTCGTGCAGCCAGCTCACCACCACTATTAGTTCATAGTTAGGATGCAGATTAGTCCTGAAAGAGTTTAGTGATTTAGCCAGATATTGGGGTTTGCTAAGGCCAATTGCCATCACAGAGGATGGCAAAGAATACAGGTGGGAAGACCCACCCCAGCCCCCCTTGCCTCTCTCTCGCCGCACACACCTCCTGTGAGCCCAGCAGGCTGTGCTGGGTTGTGCCTGACCTTACACTGGGCCCATGCCCTGACTCGGGCCACAAGGCAGTGTGGGGTGGTCCAGCTGGCTGAGGTGGCCTGGCCATGCTATGGGAAGGGATGGCAAGCAGGAACCCTGTCGGTCTGGGTGGGAGCCAGTAAGGGACCAAATTCATGGGGAAAAGGAGAAGTTGTTGCTGGAAGGGAGAGGAATCAAGGACTGATCTGGAAGAGAGCACGTATTGGATGGAGGCTGGAGCTGAGTTTGTGTCCCTCGATGTAAGTCCCTGCAGTACCGCCCTCAGGTCTGAAGTGGTGCTGGGGCTCCTTTTGCCACCCCCACCCCTGCAGGCAGCCATCCTCTCTGGATACAGCCACACTTCTTTACAGCCACAGCCCATGGAATCAAGCCTGGCAAGGCAGGTTTTGGCACAGGAGCATGGATGAGCCCGTGCTCCAGGAGCACTCCCAGCCCACATCTGCCCAGCCTCAGTTCCTGCCAGGGCTCCAGAGAGGCCGGTGGGCAGTGCTGGCTGCGGGGCTACTGCAGTACAAGCAAACCCTGCCTTTTGTTGGCAGGCAGGCAGGCATTGGCCAAGTTTCCGTCTGAGCTGTCAGTGTAACCAGCAAGGGTGTCACCAACTTTAAAGGTCATCAGATTGTCATTGTCCACATCAGTAAAGGCATCAGTGCCTGCGGATTCCTTCTGTCTTAAAGGTGACCTAAAAAACCAACTCTTTTCAATCGAGCATTTATTTCCCCACCTTGTGCTAAATTTCCCTTATCACAGTGTGAGAGAGGAGCAATCTGCATACAAACAACCACATACCAGTCTTTGAATCCCCTGATGGGTATCAGTCAGCGGTCTGTGGGCTGACAAAAGAGCCGCTTGCCCCGGCTGGTCCAGCCTCCCTGCTGCTCCCTTTGTGAGTCAGTTTGGCAGGGCCGGCCTGAGCTCTCCAGCGCTGGGCATCAAAGTCTCCTCTCAGGCTGGCCTGGGCTGCTGAAGCCAGCATGACTCCCGTTGATTATCTGCAGCTTCCTTATAAAAAGCTGATCATTGCGTTTGCTGCTATTAGCCCAAATGCAGACAAAGATGCCAAATGCGATAAGAGCCCCACGTGAGGAAACTGTTGTCTAATGTGGCAGCATAGTTACATCTCTTTGCTGTCTCTAGAGGACAGTCCCTGACTTGGGGTTTAGTCTTTGATTTTCTCCCCAGCTCGGAGCTTGTGTTATTTTCACTATTTATCTGTTAGTCTTTCAAGTTGTTTGGAATGAAGTACACCCTTATCCCTGTTCATGGCATTATGCTGTGATTTGTGTTTGGCCTTTTTTTTTGCCTCTGCATTTTACCCCACAGGTTCACACCAGAAAAGCTGGCTGCTCCATTAGGTAGTCAATTAAGAGCCTCTCCTGAGTAGCTCTCCAGTCAGGCACTGCATAATGCAGTGCAAGATCCTGCTATTACTGCGGGCTGCTGGCCTGACTCCGGTAGGTTAATGCTGAATTGAATAACAAGTCTCCCATTAGTCCTGGGAAGGCTCCTGCTGCGTGGAAGAGCTGGAGCAAAAGGGTTTGTAGAGGAGAAGGAGAGTGTCCCAGTACAAGCAAAGCAGAAACCTTTGCAAATGCTAGTGCTGGGTTGCAGCAGTGGCCAGCAGCCTCTCACATTCCCTTTCCCCTCTGATAGCTCCAGGCTGCAGATTTCTGTTGCCTATTGTCCTGGCAAGGGTTTCAAAGTCACCGTGGTATGAATATGACAAAAATTCCCCTTTCCCCAGCCACCCCGAGGCACCTTTGCTGTATGAGAGGGGGCACCAAGCTGGCCCGGCTGCAGCTGAGGCCAGTGCTGAGGTCAGCAATAAATAAGAGGCAACATTGTCTGTCCTTCTCACCACGCAAAGGTCTTCCTTAAGGATAGAAATAACTTGCATTTCTGGTGTGGATGGCTCATTCTGTGAAAAAGAGGGCTCTGTTCCTGCTCTGAGCAGAGACCCCCCTGCCACGGCCCCTGTTACCCTCACTCCTGCTGTGGCCACGTTGTGGTCACATTTGCTGGAGCTGGCCTGTCCCTTCTGTGGGTCTCGGCGGGGCTGCAGGCTGACTGTGCACTTCCCAAGGGTTTGCAGCAAACAGCGGAGACACTGGCACCCTCCCACAGGCCCTTTCACTGTGTCAATATTTGTGCTTCCGAATTTTCTCAAGAGGAAACCGAGGCACAAATGTCTGTGCTGGAAGGGTGGAGTTTGCAGGAGACTGGCCCATGGGGACAGCCTTTCCAAAAAGCATACATCCCGTTCCTCCTCTCTGCCCTGTCCCAGGCAGCTCCTTCCCCAGCCGGGGGCTCCTCCATCACACCGGGGCTGCTGTGGCGCCTTGCCTGCCTGGCTGCAGGTAGCAGCTGTGTCATGGATACTGTGGATGGCAGCTCCCTGTGTGCTGGCTGGCCTCTCTGCAGGCTCTGGAGCAGCACACAGGTCTGCCAGGTCAGTGTTTGGGGATGGGTTAGAGTGGAACGGGCCAGCTGGGGAAGGCAGGCCAGCTTGGTGTGGCCTCCCTGTCCACCACCATCGGTGTGAAGGACATGGCAGGGTGCTGGTCTGCCAAATCACGTCCATGCTTTTGGATAGGATTGGTCTTCTAGTCCTGGTTTTGAGGTAATTGTCAGGAGGATCAGCAGTGGTGTACAGATTATGTTTGCAAAGCTGTCTAAGGGATTTAGAACCATGCTGTCCACTACAGTGACCTCATGGGCCTTGTCTCTCCACCTGTGGAAAGCTTTGAAAATCACCTTCTCACTTCCTGCAGCAATTCCCACAGCCCTTGAGCTGCAGGATGTTTCCAGAAGTGAATACACAACCCTGCTAAGCTCAGAATGGGGTTCCCACAGTGTCAAGTTGTTGGCATTAAGCTTCATTGTTGCTAAGGTTCTGGGTTTTTCCTGCTGCTACAGGCTCCGAGGACTGCTCCAGAAACTTCACTGCCTCCAACGGCACTATTGAGTCTCCGGGTTTCCCTGACAAGTATCCACACAACCTGGACTGCGTCTTCACCATCATAGCCAAGCCAAAGACAGAAATCCTCCTCCACTTTCTGCTTTTCGACCTCGAGCACGACCCACTGCAGGCGGGGGAAGGAGACTGCAAGTATGACTGGCTAGACATCTGGGATGGCATCCCTCAGGGTAAGGCATGGGGTTCTGCCCTGTTTTCCTTGGCCCTTGCTGGTGTCTCACAAAGCTCCAAAACTGTGCAATCTGTGTCTGAACACCAAGGGTGCCTAACCTCTAAGGTGGCTGCAGCCTGTAGCCTGCCATCAGGGCACTCCATGGCCAGCCTGGGGACAGTGTGCTTGCAGAAGGCTGCATTCATTAAACCACAAACTACTGCTCTGTTGTAACCACTGATCTGAAAAACCCCATGGGACACTCCAAACACCAGCAGTTCTCCCTCAGGGAAGGGCAGTGGGTTCATGCAGTGATGGGAGGACCTCCCTACCTTATAGCAAAACCGAGAAACAGAGCATTCTGGAGCATTTCCCAGCAATTGCAGAGCAATTCCTGCTGCAGTGGATATTTCTGCACTGCATGGCACCAGGCCAATGGATATAAAAAATAGCCCATCCCCAAAGCCTGTCTTTTTTATCCTGATCAGCAATGTGCTGGTGACCCAGGAGGCTGGTGGAAAAGCAGGCATTACCTTCGCTGCTCTTTCTTTTGCAGTCGGCCCCTTGATAGGCAGGTATTGTGGCACTAAGATGCCATCAGACATCCGCTCAACCACCGGCGTCCTCTCTCTCACCTTCCACACGGACCTGGCAGTGGCTAAGGATGGTTTCTCTGCTCAGTACTACTTGATCCACCAGGAAGTCCCAGAAAGTAAGTTGGAAATGTGTGTGTGTATGACTTAGTTGTGTCCCCTGTGTTTCCCATCTTTCATTTAGCATATGCAGGAGTGAAGCAGGCAGAAGTGTGTCCAAGGGCTGGTTCTCCACCAGCAGTGCAGACAGCAGTTTCACTTAGGTCTGTTCTCTGTTTCTAATAGAAGTGAGATTTCAGTAAGAATTTCACTTTCTGACCTTTTGTTGACTTTTCACTTGCTTGTGAAGTCTTCTCAATACCTTTTGGGTTAGAATCCTTCATGTATGTGCTCAGCCCAAAGGATTTAGGGGAAGACTTCAGCCCAGCATGTGCAGTAGATTCATTAAAGCATGGGGGAAAATATGTGCGCTCTCTCTCTCTAGTTTTCCAGAAATTCACAGTCCCAAACCACAAATTGGAATTTCTTGGCTGTCTAATTAAAGATTGCTTAAAGCTCTAAGAATTTCAAGCCAGATTTTGTTTTATAACCTTTAATAACGGATGTAAATTGATGTGGAGTGAGGAAGTAAGTTGTGTGTTTTGAGAATGAAGAGCATTTTGATTCATTATGATAACACTTGCAGGCAAGGAAAGGTTTCATTCGTTTTCCCATGGTATTTTTGCATCAGAGCTACTGTTCTTGACCTTTGTTCCCAGAGAACCTCTGATACAACAGAAGAAGCCTTCAGGACACCCCTCAGGCTCAGAGAAAGAGAGGGAGTCCCTGACCTGCCACTGAAAGCCTGTAACAGAGAGCAGGGTAGAGTAGGGGTTGTGCAGCACCAGGGCAACAGGGTCACAACCTCTTACTCTGTGATTGAGTAAGGGATGTTCTGCTGAGGCTGTGAGAGTTACAGACAAGCATGAGCTCTTCACCGTTACCTATTGCCACACTCAGTTGATCCGTTTTTAAATCTCTTTTCTATTCTGTTCTTTAAAAGGATTTGGAAATAAGATGTTGAACACAAAGCTTGAGAAATCAAGCACAAGAGCCTTTGTTAAAGGGCCAGGCCTGTTTTCATTTATGGTGGTGTAAATTGAAACTTTAATAATAGCACTGACATCCTAACTTGGCCCATCATTTCCACCCAAGGTTGACTTGGCCACATTAAAAACACAGGCAGTTTGGTGGAGCCCCATTGGTTTACAGCAGCAGCACGCTTGGACCCACTGTTTTCTTTGCTATTGTTTTTACAGGACAGCTGCCACAAAATAGATGAGATGTGCCGTAAAACTGAGCTAATTGTGACTTTTAAAGCCTTAGAAGTGAGGAGATCCAAATGAAAGCATAGCAGAGTCTTTCACAATCTTGTCTGGTTAATCTCTATGGGCCTGATACCACATATAGCGCGTGCACATGTACACAAACACATACACACACACACCCCCCCCCCTGCTCTCACATGCACACTAAACCTTTACAGCTGCCCATTCCAATCCTTGACGTTCCTGCTGGCAGCACAACCGTAAGGACCCTCCTAATGTGTCTGTCTGTACTCCTTGCCTTGCCAGTGCTTAGATTTCATCTACAACCTTCAGGAAGATGGGAACTTTGTGACAAGGGTACTTGGAACATCTTGTTGGAGGTGGAGGGAGGGAAGGGACAGAATTGTGTCAAAACTGAGCAAAGGTGAAGAAGATAGAGAAAGGGAGAAAGATCCAGACTGTATTAGTGTTCAGAGGGCCATGCAAACACAAAGCTGCCCTATCTATAATTTTTCAGTGCCATCTGTGAACACACACAACCTGCAAGATGGTGCAGATCTGTTCATCTTTCCAGACAGGCAGCTTTGCTCAGGGTTAGATGGAGAGATTAGTTCATGGCTGCCTTTCACTTGGGGGTGAAGTACTGAGACTGTAAACTGATCTCTGTGTATGTGTGTGTCTGCTCTAGACTTTCAGTGCGGTGTGCCTCTGGGGATGGAGTCTGGCAGGATCTCCAACATGCAGATCAGTGCCTCCTCCACCTATTCAGATGGGCGATGGACCCCTCAGCAGAGCCGGCTCAACAGTGATGACAACGGCTGGACCCCCAATGTAGACAGCAACAAAGAGTACCTCCAGGTACCTTTCCAGCCCCCTCACCTCTTCCCCCACCAAATGGAGCGTCACGCTGTTAAACTGACCCTTGACCATAAGGCTTGTTGAATTTTTTATTGCCTCTGTGGCTCATGGGGAGCGAGCAGCAGGGGAGCTGCAGTGCCTCAGTGCAATGCGGCGGCCTGGCTCTCCCATTAGCTTGCCCAGACAAGGACTGACTCCATCCGCCGTCTCTCTCCCACCCCCTCCTTTCTGCCCAAAACCTTGATGGACTTTCCAGCAGTCTGACAGAGACCGAGAGACCTCTGCCACTTACAAGGGCCACTGACTCCGCCACTGGCCTGAGGACCAAAGTCTCCAGGGGGTGCATAGAAAAACAACTAGAATAATATTTATCTCATCAGTGATGCAGGGAGCGTGAGCGGGCTGTGTCAGGCAGGGGCCTGACAGAGCAAAGGCTTTCCCTGGGAGCTGGTTAGAGCCACAGTGTGTCCGCACACAGCTTCTGGCTGTGTCACATCTCCGGGAGGCACTGCTTGCTAAAGGGCACTACGAGCAGGAGGTGGTGAATGTCATTGCCTCTAGCAGACGTCTCATTCTTCATTCATGGCAGGGCTACTAAGCCAGCTCTGCTGACCTTTCTCAACCCATGTTGTAAAACAGAAAAAAAAAACCAGCAAGGGAAAACCAAGAGCTGCAGCACTTGCTAATTGGATATCATGCTTTTATTTTACATGGAAAAAGTCAGTCTCTGTCCTGCTTCAATGGACATGAGCTTCTGTGCAGATCCTATTGCTTGGTCTGAGGCAGGAAGAAGGCTTTGTGATGGTCCCATCACAAAGAGACATCAAGATCCTTAGCTACTCTTGTCCCAGGGTCCTATCTGGCTGAAATCAGCCCTGGGGAAGGTCGTACCTGTCAAACTGTGCACCCACAGATAGAGTGAGACAGGCTGCATTTGCACCTTTTTATTTTTCAGAGACAGAGGGAGGAACTAATTAACCACTCTGGACTCTCAGGTGGTCACCACTCTCTTTCTTGTCCCTTTTTCCCCTGGAAAGGTGGACCTCCACTTCCTGACTGTGCTCACAGCCATTGCCACCCAGGGTGCCATCTCGAGAGAAACCCAGAAGGGCTACTATGTCCGTACCTACAAGCTGGAGGTCAGCACCAATGGGGAGGACTGGATGATGTACCGACACGGGAAAAACCACAAGGTAATGGCCTTTTTGTCTCTTTTGCCTGCACCTTGGTGAGTCTTGCAGCCATCAACAGGGAAGAGAACGGAGAGATTTTGCAGGCCCAGTGGGTTTAATCTGTGAGGGACCCTTTTTCTGATGACAGCTAAGAGACAGCTGATGATCTGAGCAGAAATAGTCCTTTCTCCTCTGCACAGCAATGTGGAAACACTATTCCTTGGAAAACCTGGCTGCTGCTGCATCTTTCATGGTGGTGAGAGTACGTTCTTTGACTGCAAATGAAGGAGAAAATGTTTTCGCAGCCTGTGTTTTGCCATATAAAATTCATTGAGCTTTTATGGTTGTAGACCCGTCTGCATGCTGGGTTAACAATCACAAAACCACATGAAACTGTAGTTCAGAAGTTACTGAGGCCTGGAAATGAAAGGGCACAAATCCTAAGAGGCAATTGCACCGTCCCAGAGAACAAAACGAGCAATAAATAATGAGAAACAATTCGGGCTGCCAGAGCTGTGGGATCTGCACTAGCAGGGACGGTCAGCAAGGGTGCATTGAGCCCTGGGAGCTGTGCATGCTCTTGCTGTGTTGTTGGGACACCCACAGAGATGGGAGCAAGGAGGAGGGAGGGTAAATATGGGTGTTCATCCATTTCACACCATATGGGTGCTGGTGTGTGGCCAGGAAAGATAAACTTGGAGTGGTCTGTGTGGGAGGTTTGTTGTGTGGGGAGGAGGCTTAAGGCAGCCATGGTGCCGGGCTGGTTTTTCTCTGTCAATTGCTTTGGTCATGTGGTTGTTCCCTCGTTAAGGGTGCCTCAAGAAAGCATTTCCCTGCTCTTCTGTGGCACCCACCAGCACCGCTACTGTGTTCAGGTCCTCCCTGCTGATGTGCCATAGTGTGTCTGTGTGAACTCCGTGGCTGGGATCCCACACACCTCCCCCCCCACACACATCCCAGTAATTTTTGATTGCTCAGCACTTCTATTAAATTAGCTGTCCCTTCCATTTGCTGGCACAGGTGCTGCTGTCATGAAATGCAGTAGCCTGCCTTGTCCAGGATTCATCCAGACATTTCCTTCCCTTCTGGGCTGTGTGATTTCCCCTTCTCCACAAGTGTGTCTTAGGTTCAAATTCCCTCTGCTTCCCAGAATGAGTCCTCTCTGTGCAGAGGTCCCTAGCAGGATCTCATACCTGCAATATCTGGAGTATTTAAGCTCCTCGTGTGCCACTTGAGGGTGTGTTAGTCCTATTTTAGAAGTAGGGAAATGGAGGTACAGGGCAGCCCAGCACCACATAGGGGAGTCCTCAGCTGGGCTCCCCCAGATCTCAGGTGGGCTGTCTCCATGTAGCTCATGGCAGAGCTCATGTATAGCCCTAACACAGTGCCCATGCAGTGGTGTGGAGCCTCTGTGCTCTACCAGGACCCACTGGTCACAGCAGACCTTTCTGTGAACTGGGGCCATCTCTCCTCACCCCAGGTGAGTCTGGGGTCTCATTGGGACTTTTTCTGTAAGCTGAGACAGGCAGGAGATATGCATTATGCTAGGCAGAGAGGTGAGCTATGTACACAGCTCCGTGTTTCAAATAACCACTGGCAATAAATTTACCTTTTCAAGTCTTGACTGGAGCAGCAATCTAGCCTGGAGGGTGGTTTTATTTGCAGAGGAGAATAAATGTCCCATCCTTGCAGTCCTGGGTATTGGACACTGGTTCCTCAGCCAGGGTGGAGCAGGACAGCATGACTGGTTTCAGTGCTGCTAAGTCAATTTACATTGCTCCAGCAAGACCCTAAAGCCTGGGTGGTGTCAATCCAAAACAGTCCCACAGCCACCTGAACTGCCACCATTTCGGGATTTGGCCCTTGATTCCTGTCAGCTTTTTTCTACTCTGTTTTCTCTTTTCTTAAAAAAAGTGGAAAATTCAAACCTTTCTTTTTTTACTCCTCTGTTCCAGTCACTCATTCCCATGATCTGGCTGTAATTTAGCAGGCACCTCCCAAGGCTGGAGGACAAGTAACTGCTTTTTGGTGGCTCGCCTACCCCTTGCATCCGGGTGACTGCTTTCCTGCCCTGCCAAACAACTGGCCACCAGCTGCTGAGCTGCAGTGGGGCCAGGGCAAGGCCACTCGCTCACAGAGCTGGTGCCGGGGGGCTCTGGCCCCACATTCCATGCCCACGTTAATCCCTGCTGTTCCTGCACTAGGCAAGCTCCCAGATGTCTGTTCAAGGTGCAGCTCCCTCCCTGCGTCAGCGCGGAGCTCCGCACAGCCCAGGCTGCAGCGCTGGAGCGAGCCATGCCAAATAGATTCGTCAAGTCTGCCGCAGCTTGATTTGGTGCCATGAGGAGCAGGGAGGGAGGGAAGGTGTGGACAGACAGGCACTCTCTATATACATGCAGATAGATACATATATATATATAGACACGTACATATATACACATACATATATCTGCACATACACACATATATATGCACATGCACACATAGGCATATGGGGTGTACCAAACACCACTCTGAATTTCTGCCAGCTCTGTGGGCCAAAAGCAATGCTCTGCCATGTATAGGTGGGTCAGCTAACATTCACATCTTCATCAGGGAGCTAATGCAAGAGAAAACCAGCAAGTGCAGGAGGGGTGGGGAGGGGATGATGCTCCCTGCAGAGGATGGGAAGCTCTGACCGCCTCTCTTTTGCCCCCTGCTTCCCCTCCCTCCGGTGTTTCAGATGACAGCAGGGCCAGGGTGTTTCCCTGCCAAATGTGATGGCTCACCTTTGAGTCCCCAGCTGCTGGCACTCAGCAGCACGGGAAACGGGAAAGGGAGGATGGAGCAGCGGAAAATGTGATTAATATGTGCTTGCAGCAGACAGGGCTGGCTGGGCTGTTTCTGTGCCGAGCACTGCTATGTTTCTGGGATGGGAAGGCAGTGGGAAGGCAGCCGGCAGGAGTGGAGTCCCACACTCACACCCTCCCCTTCCCACCCCATCTCTGCCAGGTTTTCTCCCTTCCTGGCAGCCCACTCCCCACAAAACCCGGCCCAGCACACACAGGATGTCCCTCTGTCCAAGGGGTGGTGCTCTGTCTTTCCCTCAGGCATGGGACCAAGAGGAGAGGCTAACCCAGGAACCTGGCCAGAGGTGCCGAGCTGTCTTCCTGTGTGTCTCCTCAAGAGAGGAGACAGGGAGGAGAGTGGCCACTACCATGTACCATCCCATACGTGCTCCTTACTACTCACCAGCATCCCCCCGCCAGGGGACAGGGCCGAACCAACCCTGCTGCAGAAAGGCTGGTCTGGCTCTTGCCCTCCCTGTCGCATCCACCTCCTGTAACCAGGGGCCAGGCTGATGGCCTCAGAGGTTATCTTCCAGGCACCAGCCCTGGTGTGCAGGTGGTTTGCAAATGTCTTTAGAAAACAACAGCTCTTCTTGAACGCAAGGAAGGAAAAGAGCACCTGGCAGGATTTGACCTTTTGTTTTTTGGCCATTTTCTTCACCTGGCAGGATTTGACCTTTTATTTTTGTCCATTCTCTTTGGACAGACTCGACTATGAGGATTTTATTGGAAAACCAAGTTCTCGTCCATTCTGATCACTTCCTTCTTTGTAGCATCTCGGGTTCCAGCTCCCGTGTGGTCTGAGCCGCTCCATCGTATTAACTGCGGAGATGAGCTCATGGGAATCACCTAGTGTGGCAAGGGACTGGGGGATGGATGGATTTAAGGATTTGGAGTGGGTCAGGACCATGATGAGTGCTGCTCTCACTGCCTCCATTGCTCTGTGTGTAAAATGCAACTGAAACATTTGTTTTCAGAATCTGTAGAAGTCAATGGACAAGAAATGGCAGCAAGATCCAGCTGATGTGCATTTTTCATTTCCCACTCATTTTGATGGTTTTGTGCTTGTTATTAGCTAACTTTCCTGGGTGGCATTTCAGGTGGTAGCTGCACAAAGGCTGAATTGCTGCAAAGAGCGGTATCTCAGCTGTACATTGGAGGTGGGGACATCAGGGGTTTTTGGTGCTGGCAGTCGATATTGAGGATGACTCCTTGGAGACCCTTGTGCTTTTCTTTAGGAGTGTTCCTCTGTCTTTTCAGTTCTTAATTGCATCTCCTGTATTTATTCACCTGTGGAAGGAGAGAAAAGCTTTCAGTCCTGTGGCATTTTAATCTGGAAAACTCAGGAAAAGCTTGCGCAGTGAGCCAGAAGACCACAAGTGTTTCTGTGCAGAGACATCATGGTGCAGAGGATTTGCCCAGAAACATCCAGGTCCCAGCCTGCTTCTGCTGCTTTTGCAGGCAGGACAAAGACATCAGGCTTTGCCAAAGGCAGCCTTGTGCATTCACCCTTGGTGCAGTACCTGGGGAGAATTACAGCCCTGGCTTTCCTAGCAAGGCTGCAGCTTTGTATTTCTGGGCCTGATATCTCCTTTGCAGGCTAACATAGCACCACTCCTCGTGTCCCCGATGACTCCCAAATCTGAGTGGAGCCTCTCAAAGACACAGAGCTGGCAAGCCCAGCCCAGCACACTGTGCCTTGCCCAGACGTTGTGCTTTGTTGAGTGTTGCCAAGTATCATTTTTCTTTTAACTCCTTGTTCCTGGATTTAATAAATCCAGAACTATCCACCCTCCACTTGAGCCAGAATCCTCCCACCATCAAACATGCCCCATTTTATGCCTTCCCTATCTGACAAGGAAAATAATCTCCCCTACTTTTCTCCTTCATGCTTCTCTGTCTAAATCCTGAAGCCCTAATCCTGTTAGCATGCTCTGTTCCAGGGCTCTGTCTCCACAGGAGTAACATAATCCTGCAGTAAATCTAGTGGGTCCAAAGAGACACATACACATGGACGAAGGCAGGGCTGCTGCCACCCCTGGCCTTCTCCTCTTCCTCCCTCAGTCACTTTCTTCAGCTCCCCAAGAAATTGCATAGTGGCCAAGCAGCATAATAAATAGAACAGGAGAGAGGTTACCTCCTACCCCCTCCCTGACTCACTGCCTTTTCAACTTCATGGCACTTTTTGTTTCCCTGTCCTTCATCTCCTTCACTCCAAACTGCCAATGGCACAATTCCCATATCCACTGGAACTAATGTAGTTTCAGAAATTCCCCCATCACCAACATGCTCTGATGGTTCCAACATGTCAGAAATGCAACTTGTAAATGCTGGTATGGGGCTTGCATGTGTATGCACATGGAAAACTTTCGCAGTCCTCCTCTAGCCTAGACATCATGTCCCCTACTTTTACAGCCTCTCCCCTACCACTTGCTTTCTGCAGCAAATTAATTAAGCAGGTCAGCTCTCATTGATTATCAATTTAATTTTACATGCAGACCTGCTATCTGGACTAAAACGGAAGTAAACATATAGTGTATGGGGAGAAGATGGGCAGCTTTTTGATGCAGCAGTGAAAGCAAGTTCCCTTGACTGTTTCTTGGAAGGTGCTTTTAATTTGTTAATGGTTTTCCCATTCATCTTCTGGCTCCATCACCCTTCAGCGTGTGTTCATGTGCATGCGCATGTGTGCTCTCTGCTGAGTGTATATCTATTTATCTATCTATCTCCCTAGATCACAGCCAGGTATTTTTTTTTCTGCTGGTGTAAATTACTGTGACTTCTTATACTTCAATGGTGATATGTTGATTTACACCATTCGAAGACTTGGCTCAAAATATGTGCTGAGTGGGATGGGAAGCAGATAGGACGGGAGGAATAGCAATGTTCTATTTTGGTAGAGAGGGAAGAAATCTTTGCTTTCTTGGCACTCCCAATTTCACACATTTTCTTGCTAGTTCTTCCTATGCTGTGAGTGCTAATTTGAGGCAGGATGTAGAGCCTGTTGAAGTCAATGGGCCTCTCTCCACAGTGTGCTGGTGCTCTGGGGTCAGCCTTTTCAGTACAGGGAAACCAGACGGTCAGGGTTAGACCCTGGTCAGCAGCTGGGTCCTGCAGGCTCACAGTGCATTTCCATTTGGGAAGGAGGCTGAACAAGTAGGCATGTGGGAATACCCCAGGTCTCTAACAGCACTAAGCACACGCCCTCTGAAAGTGGCCCCTTTCTGTTATGCCGAACGGGGTGCGAAGCGATGACTTGCTGTGATCAGTTGGGGCTGTTCAGAAGCAAGGTTCAATGGAACAGATCCTGCCAGCGCAGCTGAGCTGGAAGTCAGATGCCGATTCTGCCCTCACAAGCTGGCAGTCTGGAGTGCCATGGCCCAGATTCAGAGTTCATAGCCTGTTGAATGTGATCTAGCCTGCGTAAGTTGCTGATTTCTAAATCAAAAGCAGAATTGAAATTGCTCTTCTTGGAAGCATGTGGTTGGGACCAAGGTCGTCTAAGAGATGTTTTCAGCAATGCCTATAGTAGTGATAAAGTTTTTGGGCTCAGTCCTGCTTCTGCTTTCTGTCAAGTTTGGCTGTGCAGAAGTCAGCAACAAATTATGCTGGTGTAAATTTGGATTCTGGCCCCTGATGCTTGTATGTGCGAAGTGATCTAAAAAAGAACAAAACTTGAAATATGTTAAATCAAAAAGAGCAGCAAACCTTGTCAGTGACTGTTAAACATGCTGGTCCATATGCAACCTTTGGCTCATGGAGTCTTCACACTGCTGATGGTGGGAAGCAAATAGAGGTTGCCGGAAGAAGACTCCACTGGACTTTCTGCCCTTGGACATCTGCTGGGGCCACCATTAGGAGCCATCCTCTGGGAGAGAGGGACCTTTGGTCTGACCTGACATGCTGCTTCTTGTGCTAAAATAGTTGCACCGGCTCAGATAAACATTTCCTGTCCTCCGGTGTTAGGTTCAGAGGTAAGGTGTTGTGTGTCAGCTTCTGTGCTGGCATAAAGCTGAAGGCTTTTCTGTGGTGTGGAAATGTATCTTTCAAACTATGTACACGCATGTGTGTGTGTGTCTGTCTGTTTCTGTGTCTGTGTGTCTGTGCCCATGGGTTTAGAAGACACACACACACACACACACACACGCCTGGAGAGTGTTTCACAGTAACCACTCTTCTTACAGCCCTCCTGCTGGAAAAAAAGGGTATTTGGTGTCTGCTGAGCAAGGAAAATGATGGGAAGTGAGGTCAGACAGGATAAAATAGGATATTAAAAACACATAAACCATGCTGTGTTGCTAAACGGTAGCAGCATGATAGATATTCTCTAGATTAGCATTTCTGCTCAAGTTCACATCAACCCCACATCCAAATTACCAGCCAGATTTGCAGCTGAGTCCCTCTGTGGGGTGGCTGCTCCCTGCCCTGAAGGAGTGGATGGTGGTGTGCAGGGGCGGCCCAGAGCTAGCTGGGGTGCTGTGAACAGCCCTGTAAACACCCTCTGCACGCCCTGGCATGCTGGATCCTGGGAGAAGAGCAGTAACATGTGCCATCTGCAAGCCTAGAGCCATGGGAGGCTTATAAAATGCTTCCTAGCTGCTATTCAAGGCAAGGGGCCAGGATACCGCCTCATCCCTTCTTCTGTCCTGAATTGTTTGACTCCTGCCTCCCACAGGAGACTGGTGCCAGAGATTACACTCTCCTGCTTTCCTGAGATAAACTTAGTGGGAACTCTTGTGCTTAGTACACATGTGCATGGCAGGAGCCTGCACAAGAATCCAGCCAGCATCTCAGTGTGGATGTGGATCCTAGCTGAGATGGGAGGAGAGGGTAGCCCTGTCCTGAAGTGCCTGCGTGCTTGGAGGGAAAGCAGGCAATGCCTGCAGCCTTGGTCAGTGAGCTCCAGTGCTTTATGCTGGGGCAGAGAAAGGGTTGAAAATTACTCTCCCACTGGGTATTTCCTCTTTCCCTCCTTTTTTTTTTTCCTCACTAAAATGGAAACACATGTATACAGTCCTTGTCCGGCCTATTAAAAAAATGGGCAGAAGAGGTGGATCTAACATCCATCTGGTAGTTATTGATTATGGCCATCTGGTAAGGCAGAAGCCTTTTCATACCATGTGGGATCATAAACTCCCGAAAAGCTGTCTCCATGTGGCAGGTTGCATGTGCACAGGAGAGGCAAAGGCAGGGGCTGGCTGAGGCAGCAGCAGCTTGTCACCCTGGGCAGAGGGGCCTCCTTCCTGCCCACACTGCTGCTTGCACATGATGTTTCCCGGTGGAGCTCAGTGCAAGGATGCATCAGGACATCAGCCTGTTTGGGGGCATCTGGCCATTTGTGCAGGAGCACATCTAGGTTTGGGGGCTCGAAGCAGCTGAGGCCTGATAATCTGAGGTGCCTCAAAGTGCTGTGACAGGCAGTCAGGCAGAAAGCTCCTGGCTCTCCTGCCTGGTAGGTGAGTCCATCCACCATGCTGTCCTGACAGCGGCTCACATCTCCCTGCTGGCCCCTGGTGCTTGCCCTGGTTGGAGGCTGGCCCTGATCAGAAAGCCTTTCCTTGGTTTTCCCTGCTGAGGTTATTTTGACTGCTATCTGGCGAGGATGTAACAGTGTGTGCAAATATACATTTGTGCCTCCCTTCCCTTGCAGACATTTCAGGCCAATGAGGATGCCACAGAGGTGGTTCTCAACAAGATCCACAGCCCAGTGCTCACACGCTTCGTGCGCATCCGTCCCCAGACCTGGCACAATGGCATCGCCCTGAGGCTGGAGCTCTATGGCTGCCGCATCACTGGTGAGGGTCCCCTCCTCCCCTTGGCTTCAGTGCTGCTCTCTGTTCCTCCAACAGCCTGTCCTGGAGTGCTGACCCTTGCTGCTGTTATGGCTGCTTGGGGTGGGAATGGTGACACTGTGAGCTGCATGGAGACATCCATCGCAACGGATGCTCTTGGAGGGACAGGACTCCAGGTCCTGGAGGGAGAGGGAAATGCCCAGTGCTGGCGTTGGTTTAGTGTCCAGAGTTTCAAGCTGTGAGGAGAACCACAAGCTCTTCCCTTCAACTACCCTGACTGTTCATGCCCTTTCCTTCCCTGCAGATTCACCCTGCTCCAACTTGCTGGGAATGCTTTCTGGCCTCATTCCTGACTCACAGATCTCTGCCTCTTCCATCAGAGGCTATGACTGGTCTCCCAGCATGGCCCGCCTGGTGAGCAGCCGCTCCGGCTGGTTTCCCCGTGTCCCTCAAGCCCAGCCTGGGGAGGAGTGGCTGCAGGTGGACCTTGGCGTCCCGAAGAACATCAAAGGTGTCATTATTCAGGGGGCTCGTGGAGGGGACAGTGTGACCACCACCGAGTCCCGTTCCTTTGTGAAGAAGTTTAAGGTGGCCTACAGCATGAATGGAAAGGACTGGGACTTCATCCAGGACCCCAAAACAATGCAAGCTAAGGTAGGCACTGCCTGGAGCAGCTGCAAAATGAGATATGTTTCTGACTAGCTTCAGTCTGCCTGATGGGGTCTTGGGAAATTAGCTGTCACTCCCACAGAGACCTTGGGAGCTTGAGTTGCCACCATGAAATCCCAGGCTGTGTCCCCTGGTGCTGCTCCAAATCTGGTTCTAGAGGCCGTAGGTTCCACCTTTCCCCAGGGATGGCAATTTCTCTTCGTTTTCTATTGTGGACCAGGCGTGGGGATGTGGACATCACCTGCTGCTTCTCCCAGCTCTCCTGCAGGTCAGAGTCCAAAAGATGGTGTGTTCAATTATGTTCTACACAAACTAATTACATATTTTAAGGGGAAAGGTGTGGCTGTTGTAGTGTGCACCTCTGAAAGAGGAAGATGAATCACAACTTCTCTTTGGGAAATTTGCTATATCTGAAGTCCCTTTGCCACACTGATGTGACCCCGAAATTCCCCATATTTTTTCCATATTGTTGGAGTTCCCCATAATCTTTCTGCTTGGTGGAATGGGAGTGGCAGGGGGCTTGAGGAATAAATAAATTCTCTGCTACTGCCTGTTTTTATGCACACTCCTCTGCTTAAAATTTGGGTAAGTTTTAATTTTTCCTGATCCTACAAATGAGGGCTGATGCTGTCTATAGCCCTCTGTTTATTCCACACAGACTTTAGTCCGTGCATGTAAGCTGAAACGCAGCAGTACTTGGACTGCAAGGAAAACCAAGCATTTACACTATCCTAGAACATGCAGTAGCTTATTTATTTACCAAAGGACAAATCTGATCTCATTTATATGTGAAGTTAGTGAATATTCCCCAGGCTTCCCCTGCATAGCTTGGATCAGAATCTAACCCCTGGATTCTCAGCAGAGGCCAGGAGAGATTGTGCAAGTTTCTTAGAAACAGCCTGGCTGGTCCTCTTAAAACTGAGAAGGAACAGCCCAAGTTCTGCTCAGCTGGGCTCAATGGCCTGGAGTCAGACAGCTAAACTATTTCAAACTGTGGCTGCATTCTGCCAGACCCAAAATATCAAATCTGGTTGAGAGCATGTGAAAAGCACACACCTTGCCTTTTCTCTCTCTCTTTCTCTCTGTAGCTTTTTGAAGGCAACATCCACTATGACATCCCTGAAGTCCGGAGGTTTGACCCTGTTCCTGCCCAGTACATCCGAGTGCACCCAGAGAGGTGGTCCCCAGCGGGAATAGGAATGCGCCTGGAGGTGCTGGGCTGTGACTGGACAGGTAGGAACCCCTACACCTCTGCCCACTGGCTGCTCTGGGGCCAGGCCAGGCACCAAACCAGCAAGGTGCAAACTTAACCCTATCTCCTGCTGTCCTACCTCGGCCATGCTGTGGCAGGGAGACTGCAGCCATGGAGGCAGGACTTGTAGGGTGGCTTGGCCCCACCTTTTTATTTCCACCTTGGAAAGAACTGGCCTCAGTGCAGGATGTAGCGACTCCAATGTTCAGACTCCAATCCAAGCTTTCACATGGAGCCACAGAATTTGTCCTCAACTCCCTTCACGCTCCTTTCAGATCTTTTATCTGGACATTGTGCAGGTTTTCACAGTCTCATATGCCAGAGAACATTTGGGCTTTCTAGTCCAAATAATAAGACAAAAAGTAGGAGAAGCAGAGGTGCAGTGACCAATACTTCATGTCCTGAGCTGCCACAACAAGGCTTTGCTGTAAAAACAACAGTCCCTCTCTCACTGCACCCAACGTGGAAACCTTTTTGCAAACAAGACTGGAGAGTTAACTCTATGACATCTCTACAAACATCCCTAAGATCCAGGAAAATTGTTCACTCTTGCCCACCTGTTTTTAACATGTGGTATGCCTTTCAGACACCATTGTTTTTAATACAGAGACGAAAACTTCACACACTCACTGGGATGAGTAGAGGTTGTGCCTCTGACCCTCTGAGGTTCAGTGGTGATTGATTGCTCCATAGTTTCAATCCCCAAAAGCAAAAAATGCACCCAAAGGGTCACTGGGTCTGATGCTAACTTTGCAGTGCCAGTGGCTAGTTGTCCTCTTTTTTAATCTTTTCTTTTTTAATAATCTGCTTACATATGAATCTGGAGTCCAGATGTCTGTGATAAAGAGGTATGATTTCCATTTTATAAACACATCTGGAGAAGGCATTTTCTTGTAAGAATTCCCATTCTAGGAATCTTGAAAGACACAGAGCTTTTTTTACCCTCTTGTGCAGTCTTTACTAGCATTTTCTCCTGTGATGTGCTGCAAGATGCATTGCAAACACCTAACACAAAATCACACAACACATGTACCCACTATTAATAATGATAATTTTTCACGTTTGAAGTCAATGGTAAATATCCCCCTGGACTGGCAATCCATTGTAAATTATCTAAACTTTAAATCAGATTAGATCTTAATTTAAGTCTTATGACATCTTAGGATGTTGTAGGAGAAGCAGGTGCAAGAAGCAGGAGCTGAGGCTTTGTGCGGAAGTGGTCAGGCAGCTCCCACATTGCTGCTTCCTGCAGCTCCCAGGAGTCTCCAGCTGCCAGATCTCTGCAGCCCATTGCTGGATGGTGCATCACAGCACTGCATCACTGCCATAAGGGGAGGCAGTCACACAGGACCTCCAGCCATGTGCATGCCAGCCCTCCCACTGCACTCCTACAACTTAGAGAATAAGAGGGGTTTGTTGTCCTTAACTTCTTGTGCTATTTTTGGCCCAAACTTTCTTTTAAATGTGTGTCCATGCTCATTTTCAGAATCAGTAGCAACAGCACATGTTTTTTCCAGGCAAGGTGCTTTATGGTCATTTCCCAGTCTGGATAATAATTTGCACATTGTAATGTTTAAGACTCAACTGCCAGGTCATAAATATCCGTAGCTTTATTAATCTTCAGGCATTCAGCTTTGTAATCAGAGCAGGGCTTGTAATCTTGTGGATTCACCACGTTATAAAAAGCATTTATATCCCTGATGCAACCTGGGGAGCAGAGATAGCCCATGGCATTATCTGCATGCGTAATCCAGGCTGGCTACATGCAGCAGGCCTTGACGATGCCAAGACAGAGCCCTCCTTTGCTGGGAGGACCCAGGCGTGTTACAAAAGTGGCTGCGAGAACCCAGGCAATTGCACTTGCTTGGGAACAAGATTAGGAAATGGATTAAAACAAGATGATTAAAAATATTTTCAAGTAAGGGTCTAAGCCCATGCGCATCCCGCCCAGGTGTTTCTATTTCTTATCAGCAACAAGCATCTTAATTACTGAGTTAAACAGGTAACAGCCGCAACTGGGCTCACAAACTAGCTGGCTAGTAACTCAAAAATTGGGAAGCAGGCAGTCAGCAATTGGCTTCTTTCAAAGACCTGCCAAAATTTTTCCTCTGAAGAGTGGAGAATGATGAATGTTCACTTGCAGCTGGGTTTCTCTCCTTTGAAGTTCCAAACATCTGGTTTCAATTGCTCAGTGACTTTGCATTTTGATTAGCAGTTACCACCAGTCGAACAGACACTTGCAGGGCCAGGGAGGGAGTGTGAAAGCGAGCAAGCAAGACCTCTCTTTTTCACTTTCCATTTCACACATGACGCTGTCCTGCCTGTTATTTTCATTATCTGTTGTAACCATCGTGTTGCGGCTCTGCCATGGTAACTGATTTTTCAAGATATATTTCTGCGGCTTGTCCAGGGCAATGCAACACTGTTGATTTACATCCGCTCAGCATCTGTGTCCCATATGGGACTTGGCTTTCAAGGTCCTTCCACATTGTCACATTTCAGCTATAAATCTTGATATACAGGAACAACAACCTAAAAAAATGTACCAGCTCTAAATAAGTTCCAGCTTTTGATATGCTGCTTTCACCTGCTGCTTTTTTTTTGCTTTTCTTTTCTTTTTTTATAACATTTTTTTGTGCCTGGCTGCTTGCAATTTGCTTCTTGGTTGCATTTGGAGTTTTATGGGGTTGTAACAAATTTGAACTTACAAATTAAAAGACTTCGAGGTTATTTGGTATTTTATCCTGAACAAAAGACAGCCACTGGAAAGAAAAAGTTAAAAAAACCCCTGAAAGTTTATGTACAACATGTTTAATAACAGGAAAATAAAAGGGCATAAAGGAGCCTATGGAAAATATTCAATGTATTTAGCCATTTCCTCCTGCTTCTGGCTTTATTAAATGATATCCTGAAGGGTGCCGACAAAGAAACACAATCACACATAACTGAGGAAAGCTGCCTCTTTTTAAAAGCGGAAAGAATCAAGTCTGCTGTACTCCACTTAATGCACCCATAAAAGGAGAGTTTGCTGGAACCTAATGTCATTTACTGTTGATTTTAATATCCTTCCCTTTCTTGCTTAAATTTCCCCTGACACCTGCTTGGAGGTTGTTACACATGGGCCACGTTAGAGGAAGGGAAATTGGACAGAGACCCTTTGAAAGCGTAATCGGGAGCCTGGAGTGTGAAACCAGATGCTTTCTGCAGTGAGCCAGAGCTCACTAGGGGATCCTCTGGGTCCGTTTGTGGTTACATCATTTGTGGGTTTGAGTGACTTGTTTTATAAATTGGCACAATTGGTGGGAATGTTGTGTGTGTTTTTTTAACGTGTCATATGCCTTTATGAAAGAAAAAGATGTTCTGCCTGTGATCTCACTTATCCAGTAATGACAGCTAAGTGGATTGCCAACACCAGTGTAGATTGTAGATTAAAAAATTAAGAGAAAAAGTAGTGTGTATGTTTAGAGAAGAGGCTTGTTCAGTGGGAATTCCAAATCCATAGAACTCCCATATGGAAAGACAGTTCACTTGAAGTTCAAACCATGCTGACATTTGCAGCACGTGGAAATCTCATGGCATACGTGTTCTATCTCTTCCTGCCATTATAAGAACATGAGAAAAAGATTTTTTGCCTTGTTTCTACTACCTGGGCTTCTTGTACTGTCTGTTGCAAACAGCTTCTCTACTCTGTTTTTGTCAGATGTCAAGCCCACTGCAGAGACGCTGGTGCCCACTTTAAAGAGTGAAGAGACCACCACTCCATACCCAACTGATGCAGAAGCAACCGACTGTGGTGATAGCTGTGGAGAAGAGGAGGGTATGTATCAGAGCAGCACATCTTTATCTCAATAACTGATGGGTTAAGAGCTAGGAAAATACTCTTATCTTCCCATTAGCTCCAATACATGGGGCTGATTCCTGGAAAGCTTAGAGTAATATTATTAGTGATAGGCCAGGATTAAAAAAAAACAAAACAAAACAAAACCAACCCATAAACGAATCTGCCAACATCTGATAAGTTCTATCAAGGAAGGATGGAAGAGCAAGAGATAGCAACTAATTCAGTCCCTAGGGTACAAGACATGAAGAGCTGCTCTCCCAGCTACCTTACATGACCTGAAGAAACTCATTTAGTGCCCTGTTTAGAACCACCTCCATTCCAGACCCCCTTGGCTCGATGTCATAAACTCAGAAGGTGATTCAGGCTGCCTGGTATGTAGGGGTCCTTTTGCAGAAGTCACAACTGTGGAAGTAAATCTCAACATATATCGAAGAGAGATGTCCTGAACACTTATCTGCTTAAGGATCATCTTCCCTAATATCAGCAGTTTAAAATTAGAGGACAGTGTGGGCTCCTTGTGTGGGCAGTAGGGAGAGGGGAACACTAACTCCACGCAGGATTTCATCCACCCGGACTGTCAGATGTACATTAAATGTTTGGTGTCTGTAGCACTTGCCTACTTCTTCTGACTATGGAAGAAGCCGAATGTTAGTTTAAACCCCGTGCTGTGCTTGTTAAGTGCCAGTGCTGGGGGAGGGCTAATCTTCTCTGCCTCAAATCCCTATCTCTAAAAGCAGACATCATATTCTTCTACTTCTTGCAAGGGGGATGTGAGCATCCAAAGCTTGTGAAATGTCCCAATGAAGAGGAGAGGGCTTGACAGAGCTGTGCAAGGTTAGCTGTACAGTGCAGTGTACAGGAAATGCATTCCCCTGGGCACAACAGCAGAGCTTGGGCCTCAGCATTGGAGCATTTACACAAGGACTTCAACAAGAATCTCACAAGGAAAAACTATCCTCTGAGATAGCTCCTAGGACTTCTGTCACTTCCAGCTTTCAGTCCCAGATAAAAAATTAATGGGTTTTAAAATAAATAAATTGAAATAAGAACATTAATTGGCTTTTTCAGACCTCCCATGGGGATCCTGCTGTACTTTAGTTCTAGAAATGTAAGTTGCAGAAGTAGCTCAAAGGGCCTGATTCTTATTGCTTTGCCTTAGTGATAAGCCTATGCAACCCTACAACCATTGAGGCACTTGGGAAACTGCTGAGAGGAAATTTAGGCCAGTAATAGTCCCTGCAAGAACACAATTCCTGGGTGCAATCCAGGGCAAGAGAGCAAGCAGAGTATGCTGTGGAGTGTGGAACCAGCCTCCCTGTCAGCTTCCCTCAGATTTAGCAACAATTTTCATTCTCATACTCTGTAAAACAATGAGTGTGTTTCTCTGAGCAATCAGATTTATGACAGCCAAACAGAAACAATGCTGCTCTCCAGGGTACGAGATTAGATTGGAATAAAAGGATCCATGACCTGCATTGTTTTATATTGAAGGGGGGGAAAATGTGAAAAAAGCCTTCTGCCCCTCACAGTGAAGTTCCCCTGATGCCTATCACTTGAGTCACTCACCTCCTTCTGGCTATCGCTCACTTTGTGGGCACTGTGATTTAAAACTTCCTCTTTGCTCAGGAAAATCCTGGTCTATAATTAGGCTCAGACGTGCATGGCTGCTGAGTGCTTGGTACGGATTCAGACCATTTCTGCAGCCTCCATGCCATGTGACTGATTCCCTCAGACGAAGGAGCCAGCAGCTGCCTCACTGCCACATGCAGCCCCTGGCATGTGCCTGCCTGCCCACAGCCCTGTCTCTGCAGGAAAGCTCTCTAGAGCTGTTGTGACAGGGGAATTAACTCTGCTCCTGTTTCAAGATGAAAAGTTAAAGGACTCGCCCAACGACCATGTGGTGAGTCCACAGCAGAGCTAGAAATAGAGGCTGGCTCCTTTCACTGAGAATCCAAAAGCTTGAGCTCATGGTGGCCCCACGTTTTCCCTGGTAACATTTCCATGAGAAGGTAGGACGCAGTGAGTGACAGCTCTCCAGGATGACAGACAGCTCCCGTCTGGTGCAAGTGGCTAGGTCTGTCACTCAGGAGCTGGGTTTCTGGAGCACTTGAGATTCTCCTTTTGAAGCCAGGCAGGAACTGCTGAGCACGGGGCACTCAGGAAGGACTTTTCCCTGACATTTAAAAGGGTATTTAATATTGACCACTCTAGGGGAGGAAGAGAAGGTGCTGATTAGAGTCTGGAAGCATTTGGTTCTTGCTTTTATATTTGCTTAGTTTGGTGGATTAGCCACAGGACGTGGTGTGAACATTTTGATGATGCAGAACTTAAGGCTGATTCTTGGAGCTGAGGAAATGTGAGCTAGGTTAAAAGCATCAGTGTGAGTGAGATTTCATGCTTTCTTCAGTTTTGATGGCTTGCCAGCTATTTTAGTTTTGGGTTGTTTTTTAATAGCAACCCTTCATGGGCAGGTCATTTTTTAATCCGACTTTATTTTGCTTCTTTTTCTTTTTCTAAGATTTTCAACTCCCTGCAAACTTCAACTGCAACTTTGATCTTCCTGAAGACCTCTGTGGTTGGTCACACGACTTGGCAACCGGTTATACGTGGTCTTTTCAGCCTACAGGCACCTGGATTGGCAACTCTGAACCAAGCCCTGACACCGTGCCTGGTAAGATGATTAATACCAAAGCAGGGAAGAGAGAGCTGATGGGGCTTTCTCCATGTGAACAGTATGAATGATTATTGTATAGCTATCATGAGTTGTGAGGGCTGTGCAGAGCTGAACTTCTTTTATGGAAACTTTCAGATGCTTTACTGTACAGTTCATGACTTATTTATAGGACTGTGACCACTGGCACTGAATTATACTAACTGTCCTCTTGAGATAGCCTTGAATCAGACACTTGACTTTGAACCCCATGGGACTGTGAAGGCTAGCCCAGGCTTTGTTCCACATCCTGATCCAAATGTCCTCTGTAGGATCCCGTGCTTTTTCCCCAGAATGCATTTCTTCCTCTCCCATATGTTACTCAGATTGCCTATAGTCTTCAGCTACTCTGCACTCTGGGCTTGCAGAGGCTGGATTTCAGCCTCCTCCAAGTGAAGGATGAGCTAAGCCCTAAGAATGCTGAAAATGCCAGCTTCTTGGTGTTTGACTTTTGCTCTTTTTCTCTTCGTGCTTTGGAAGCAGAAGATTTGCATGACTGTGACAGAGCCTAATTTATGGAGGACCTCACTGAGATGTGCTGGCATGGGTTGCAAGGGAGCCTGCCTCTGGCAATGCAGTTGATAGATCAAGTTCTTCAGCTTCACGACTTGGAACTCACGCCAGGACTAGTGTGCTTTCCTCATCCCTCATTGACTTTGTGGCATGGTTGGCACAAAGAACATTTGCCAATTTCCTTAGAGCGGTAGACTGTCACCGTAGCACCTCTTCACTCTCAGTCATTGCTTGTGAAAGTCACGGCTCCTGCAGGCGAGCTGGCTGATCTTACCTGTCCTGGGCTCTGCCCTGATGCCTGGTGATTCCAATGTCTGCGTGTCACACACCCAGGGAGCCGTGCGTGATGTGGGCTCCTCCTCGCCCTCCCCTCGGTAAGGTTGAGTCTCGGAATGCAAACATTCAGGCGAACCTGTTAGCCACCTGGCAGAGTCGCTGGCCAGATTGGCAGTGCCGCCAGCCAGTTGGAAAGCCGTGCAGCCAACACCTGGTAGGCAGTGCTAAAGAGGAAAATATGTATTCCAGAAACATATGGGAAGAGGAGAATCTGCTACATCTCCACACACAAATCACCCCCACACAAATGCACACATCATTTCTCCCTTCATCTCCTGAGGTGCTTAGCTTTTTTCTAAGAGACATGGTAATGCTGTAAGTGCAGCCCATATGGACATCTGAAAAATTCTTTGGCGTGACATAGGGACACAGTGTCTGCTATGGAGAAAAATATTTTCATATTTCAAGTGTTTATCTCTTCAGCATTTGAGTGCTTTAGAAGATTAATATCTGGAGCTCAGTGGAGCCTCAGGCAACAGGAGAGAACACTTACAGCCAGCCCCAGACTTAATAACCCTCCCCATCTCATTCACTGTAATAATGTTTAATTAATATAAGTCTCCTGCAAGTAGGATAAAAATTACTTATTTTTATAACTCAGACTCAATTTTTCATTTCATTTCCTCTCCCCTGAGTCTCCCTACAATTAGTTGGCCATAGTTTCTTAGAAGATCCTGTTGTAGCCCAGGAGAGGCTGGTGCTGCCTCAGACAGCTCAGTATGCAGTCCTGGTTTTTAACCTTCTTCTGCTCTTTCTCCTTTTTCTCAGTTATGAATTGCACAGTTTCATTGCTGGGGCTGGGGAATGTCGTCCTACTGAGTTCAGTGGTCTGTTTTTGTGCCAGTGTGGAGAGCTCTCCCTTAGGGTGCTGTGCAGAGTCAGGCACTGAAGCACTGATGGGGAGCAGGCAGGCACTCCAGCACTGCCCCACAAGTCATGGGCTGTGTGGGCAGGGGAAGAGGAGGAGGTGCTGGCTCCAGGGGGCTGAAGTGACTTACCCATAGCAGTGGGGGAAGCCAGCAGCAAACACCAGCACAGGCTGAGGGATCAGCCTTGGCACTGCCATAGATCTGCCTCCTGGCTGGCTCAGGCAAGGGTGTGGGCCATCCTGGCATCTGCAGGCATCCACTGCCTTGCCCCCACAGCACGGGGCTGCAGAGGAGTCAGAATACAAAGGCAGCGCTGCCATGCCTCACTTTGGTCCTGCTCTTAGAAATTAGGAAGACATGACACAAAAGGAAGCAACTATTTGCTTTCTTCCTCCCCACACAGCTTTTAAAGGCAACTGGAGAAACATGAAAAAGAAGCAATGCCAGCTCCTTGGTGGGGACAGAATCAAAGCATTGTTTGGTTCACACTCCCCCATTCTTCCCCTGCCCTTCCCTCGTGCTCCCTCCAGCACTTTGTTTCTACTTAGAAAATTCATGCTCAGACTCCAGGGAGCAAGGAATGAAAAGCCGTTGTTCGGGGTGGTCTCTGCTTGTGAATTCCCCACCCTGGGGTGAGCAGTTGGGTGAAGGAGAGCAGCTGTGCTTGGTTAGAGGCAGGGCAAAAGCTAAGGGGAACTCAAGGCTGCTGGAGCCCAATTTAGTCTGATTTAAAGGTGCTGGCCCAGGCTGGAGGCCATGATTGCTCCACAGTAGCAAGGAAGTGTGCTGTGCCTTTAAGAGCTATGTGGAATGTGTTTCCACTTCTTTTGAAAATGACAAAACAAAAATTAATATTAAAAAGAAAAAATAATAATAATGAAAGGAGGAGCCCTGGCTCAGTCTGCATAAGAGAGAGGGAGAAGGAAATGACCATGGTGAAATATCCTCTGTGAGGCCCTTGATTAGAAAAGTCTGCTGAGAGACAGGCCTGAATTCCTCAGATATCTCCCAATTTCATTTTATGCGCTGCATGCAATTCCTCCTTGTCTTTGGCACGGAGAACTTCTCAAGACTGACAAGACACCCACTGCTCTCATTCCACTATTTTTATTTCCAAGATACTCTTTCAGGCATCTCTGCGTTTCTTTTTTTAGCCCTGTGTTCCTTGGGCTCTTCGCACCATGGATTAACTCCACGTCCTCTCCTGCAGGCTCCCATTACATGTCTGGGGACCTCATTGGTGAAAGTGACCCAAACTGCCCAGCTCAGCAGAAGCCCAGCATGGTTCCAACTGCTACCTGCCCTTTGCAAGCCTAGAAAATACCACTGGCTCCCTTTTCCACGCCCCCACAAGAGATTGCTGGGATTTTTCCCTCTATGGACTTTCAGATGCTTCCCATCTGTAGAAAGATTCCCCTTAGCTGCACCTAGCAAGCTTCAAGGAGCAACAAGTTCAGGTTTCAATGAGATTTCATCCTCCCTCCTGCTGCACGCAATGGCAGCATGCCATTGGTGTCAAGATAAAGGTCTTAAGACCTGAAAATAAATCTGGGTTGATAACTTGGGCACCTCAACTTTTCACCATCTTTGAGTTTTACTAGGGTCTTGATCCTGAAGGTTCTCAAGATCCTGGGTTGTATCCTTAGCTGGTCAGTGTGGTTGTATTGCTCTTAGTGAATTGCTCTACACTAATAAGCCAGTACGGAAGAGCTGGAATCTCTGCGTTTTGTCCATTTTTTCCCCTTCCCTTTTCTTGCAGTGCCTAAGCAAATACCCTGTGGTTCTAGAAGAGCACTGTGGTATCTGCAGCTTTACCATGTATTGCTTCTCCTTTGGGTGAACACAGTGTCAGGGTCAGAGCCCTGGCAGCATCGTGAACCCTGTGTTGTTCGGATGTTGGCAGCTGTATGTGCACACAGAAAAGGAAGCACTTTTAACCTTGCAGCTCTCCTGACCACACAGCTTTTTGGACTGGGCTGCAAAAACCCACTGAGAGCTCTTCTTGTGGGCCATGGCCTTGCTGGCTTTGAGGGTTAGGAATGCTGCTCATTTGGGTTGCGGGCACTGCAGGGAAAGGTTTATTTGTTTCAAAGTGTTTTCAGCAGAGGAGTGTTTATAGTGCTCTGAAGTTTCGTAAGAGCTTATTTTTTAAGACAAACAAATGTTAAGCTGTTTTCAAGCTGATGGTGACCCCTTACCATTCCTGTGTTTTTCCCATGGGATCTTTAAAAGGGAAGGTTTCGTATCTTTCCTGCAATCCATGAGAACTGCTGCCTGAAGGCCTTGATTCTACTGTGTCCAAACCAGCAGAAAGGTTTTCATGGTGTTAACAGAGCAGGGCTGGACTGAAGTGGGTCTGCACTTACTCTCATGAGAGTCTCAGGGCTTGTGCCTTGGGGACACATTTTGACCTCAAGGGTCAATCCTGCGTCCTTTGAAGTAGGAAGGAGTTTTACATGTGGGGTGGTATGAAAGTCAAGCATTTCTGTGCAATGAGTGAGCAGCTGCACACTGTGGGAAGGAGACCACATATCCATCTCTGTCTCTCTTCGCTCCCCTCATGTGTGGTGCAGGCTGCCTCTCAGCAAAGCTGTATGTGTCTCTCCTGACTCTCGTTTGCACAGTAAGGACAGCAAATGCTAAAAAGTCCTTCGTGCCCTGGCTGCCCACAGCATGGCAGAGCTGGGACACCCCAGCACCCCGATCACAAGAGGTTTGCTGAGCGTCAGCTGGGCTGTGTGAGTTCCCTTGCTGCAGGCTAGGGCCAGGCTCTGGCTGTCTATGAGCCCAGATTGTCTTTCATGGGAGAAAGAGGTATGGCCATGGTCTGTTCCAGCAAAGCCCCTGCTTGCTTGGGCTGGGCTGGAGGCAGAGGAAAAGAAACCATTTCTCTGGGGCTCACTGCGTGCCTCAGTCACTTTTTGGACCCGAACACCAATGACATTCCCACTTTAAAAAGCAGACTGGAATGCTCTTTGCAAAGCAGGACACTGTCTCTCAAACCTTAGCGTGTGCACCACTCCATGGCTTCACAGCAGTTGAGTCACAGAGCAGGACTGAGGAAAGTGACTGCGTGCAGGAGCAAGCAGCAGCATGCAGCCTGTGCGGGCACAGACACTGGGCACACCTTTCATGCAGGGGCAGGCAGGGTGGACAAGTTTTGGTGGCCAGCAGCTCACTTAGCATAAATGTCAGGGTCTAATTGGCATTTGATTTGTCAGGGACACTGTGCCCTCCCTGCACTCCCTAGGGGAGATAGTAGGACTCACAGTTGCTCCATGCTGTAGAGGGCATGAGGCTTAATTGAGAGGATGTAATGGCGGGTCCAGTAGAAAGGCTCCGGAGAGCAGGCTGAGAGCTTGGTTCTGGGTAAGTGTGGGATTTTATGCCTTTTGATGGGCTGATTTAGAGACTGAAATGGCAAGGACTTGGCACGCTAATTAACACATAATCAAAACTGAGGGGATTTTCCAGTAGATGCAGTGATCTAGTTAATATAAATATTAGTTTTATGGAGGATTGACTTCCCATTCCAAATAAAAGTCTGTCATTGAGGAAAGGCCTGTCATGAAATTACAGTGGCAGCCTTTTGGGGTGAATTTGCATGATTTGCCAAAGAAATTAAAAAATATGATAGCTATCCAATTTCAATCTGCATATTCATGCAGCTGCCTTTCCCTTGCTACCAGACCACCCTGCAGCCATGAGGGCATCTGAGCTGATCTGCTCCCCAGGAATGGCAAGAGCTGATGCAGCTTCCACCTCACATACCCCAGAAGAACGGCAGGATCGTGCCTCACTGGGATGTCCCCACGACACAGTGTGGTGGGAGTGGCATTTGGGCTGTGCAGGCAGCAGACAGTGCCCAGAGCAGTGTGGTCACCTATGGGATTTGACAGACCAGAGGTGGCTGCCACTGGGCTGCAGTGGTGCCAGCTAAAGCACACCGTGAATCAAGCTCTGCAACGAAGGAGAGCGCAGTGACCTTTGGAGGGATGTAAGTGAAGGCAATTCACGTGGCTCCTCCATAGGAGCAGCAGCTGTAACTCAACAATATCCAGAGAGGGGGAAATGCGGAGGGAATCTGAAATCTCAATAATTGCTTGTGTACATGCTGCCCAACATGTTTTGCTGGAACACCTCCAGATGTGCTGCTGAGATCCATGAGGGAAGGTGCTTTTCTTGAGAGATGGGGTGAGATGTGCAGGACCCAAGCACAGGCAGGCTGACCTTGCAGTGGGGGTGGCTGCTGTGGCTTGTGCTTGCAGCCTGACCCAAACTGTGAGGCTTCATCCCCCACTGCCCCTAATGTCCTCTCAGATGGCTTCCTAGCAGGAGGGGACAGGTGTGCCAAGAGGAAACCGTGTTGCCCAGATGGTTGGTTTGCAGAGCCCAGCTGGTGATTTATCCAGGATTCACTGCCATGCGCGCACGAGGGGCTCTGCCATCGTCTGGCTGGGGTGGTTCCATGTTCACATTACTGGCTCCCTTACATCCAGATGATCCCATAAATCTTCCATGAGATTTATGCCATAGCATCAGTTGCAAAACAGCAGTAAAATGCCTGAGTGGGTTTGTCCTGCCTTTTTTGAGCCAGCGCTTTGAACTACCAGTGCCAGTTCCATGGGGGATGTAGCTGTCGTGTTAGCTGGAATAGAGACTGCAAAGTAAAGTTCTGAGAAAGAGATTAAAATGCATTTCTGATCCTGGAAGAATTGATCAGCTCATCGTTGCACAGCTCCCTTCAAGCGTTTTAACAGGGGAAATCAGCCTTTCAGATGCTTTCTGTGCAAAAGGCTTCCATTTACTGTATCAGAGTGACTCCTGGAACCACTGGGCTTCCACACGCTGTTCCAACAATTAGCTCCACAGTGCCCTTATTCAGTCAATCTCAGCAAATTTGTAGGGCTTTTCCAAAGGTCCAACTAGCCATTAGAGTGATCCAGCCATTTCATCTTCAAATGACATAGAAAGTCATGCCTGCCTGCAGTCGGCTTTCCACTCCAGAAACTGGTACTGGTACCAAGAGCAAGAGCACATGGTGCCACAGCTCTTACAGGGAAGCAATTGGATTCACTTCCCACAGACTGAGCCTCCTTGCAGCCCTTGGGACTGACAGGAGGTCCTGGAGAGCTCTGTGGGACCCAGCAAGAATTGGGCAGGGAGCATTGGAGATGGAGGGTTCCCAAGGCTCTGAAAGATCCTGTGTTGCTGAGGGGAGCATTAGTTTTGGCTGCAGTTGAGGAGTTTCTTTGATTTCACAGTCTGATAGGAATGGGAACAAACAGAAGGTCGGTGTCAACCCTGGCAGGAGGGATGTGACTCAGAAGCACACAGGCTCTTCTGCTGAAGTGGCAAGGCAGCCACACTGGATACCACCAGCTCCCAGGGTATGGATAATGGAAGGTGTCCAGCTGCAATTAGAATAGTCCCCTCTGGTCAGCTGTGGGCTTTGGTTGGGTCCAAGGATGGCTCAAAACCCTGCACTCAATCAGGCTGCTTAGATACTGGCACCAAAGGTTGGTCCTGAACTTTGAGGATCTGGATTTGATCATTCTTGAGCCTGGCTAGTGCTTTTAGTAAAGATTTGCCTGTGAGACCATTTCAGCTGTGAGATAAGTGTATGACTGCAGTCTGATTTGCTCCCTTGTTTGTTGTTGCTGTTCTTTTCTTGTTGCTGCTTTTTTATTTGAAGAGGCTTGTAGTGAATTACAAAAAGAGGATTTTAATTCAGGAGACCTTGATGACTTATTATGCCTTATCGCTCCTTAGGCATGGAGTACAGCTTGTTCCTTTTTTTAATTCCTCCACTTGTTCATCTCCCACATCTCCTCCTCCACTACTACCACTCTGAGGTAAATCACAAGAACACTCCTCCATTAGAAAACGGCATGGTACTTTTTCAAGTGATTCACTCAAGCAGGAGTGGGCAAACACACTTTCATCTTTTTTTTCTGCTACTGTTTGTTGGCATAAAGTGCCAAATGGCCCAGGGACATTTCATAGGTGCTGGAAAATATTGCTAAAAATGTTGCTCTTTCTTTATGTGGCCAGTCGGGAACAGATTTGTCCTTCACACAGCAAAATCAGTGAAAGTTCATAGGAGTGGATATGCTTTTGAAGTACTTTGATCATACATGCTAGGAGTAGAATGATGGCAAATATTCCTGTTATCTTGTCCTAAATTTATTTTAGAAAGCTGTGTAGTTCACAGTGGTTGGTTTCTGCTCTCTGGCACTGACAATCTTGCAGCAGGGCCAGCGCCATTGATAGACCTCCCTTGGGCTGCGCTGTCACCTGACTGCTGAGCAGCAGTGAGGTCAGCTGCTGTTTTCTGGGTGGGACGTGTCTTTCATGGACTCCAAGTTCAGGTCTCTCTGGTTTAAGTTTTGGAGGTGTTTTGAGCGCACTTTGCAAACATTCTGAGTACAGATGCTGCTCTTGCCATTGCTGCGGGCACTGAAGCCGCAGCGGGAGCAGGGCAGGCAGGGACACGCTGCTGCTCAGAGCTTGGCCCATCAGGTGCAGCAGGCTAAGATGTGAGGGAAGGAAGTGACAAACCCTTCAGTGCAGTTCTGGGGCAGAGATAACCCTCCTGTGCCTGGGCTGGCACGTGCTGGCATGAAGCACCAGTGGCACTTGCCCACTGTCCAGCAGGAGCAAGTATGCGCATCCCTCTGTTGAGCAAAATGCAAAATACAGAAATATCTGTAGTTGGCCTGTCTGGGTCACCTTGCACTGCAGCTGGAGCAACTCAAGGGACTCTGTCCTGACATTGGTCATCATGGGGGAACAGGTAAAGATCGCTTCAGCTGCACACTTGTCTTTCAGTCTGTGCTAGGGGACTTCAGACATCCAAGCTGCAAATGGGAAACTCCTTGAGGAGGCTTTTCATCAGAAACGGCTGGAAACCACTGATTCCAGATAAAGTCAGGTGTGCCTGGGGATTTGTGTCCATGGGCTTTTGCCGCTATTGGTATTCAGATCAAATATCTCCTGTTCCAGCCTCAGCCTTGAACTTCTCCTGGGATATCAAGTGTATCAAATCTCTCCTCCCTGAGGACTGACAAAAAATGTGGCACAATTTAAATGTAATATTAGAGCAAGTGAATCCTCTGTTGTATGTATTTCAGCTACCTTCAAGTTTGCAACCACCCAGTTGTCACCTATGCATGATTCACTCATTGGGTCCATGTCCTTCCTCTGTGCTGTGCTTTAGAGGCTGTTTTGCTGCATTACAGAAAAGCCGAGAGCCAGAGTTTCATTTTGGTGTGTGTATCCTCAAAACAAGATGAGTTTTCAGCACTGGCATTTAGAAAAACCCACCTCAGGCTTGTTCACTGAGGAAGCTCCCAGTAGAATAAATACACATACCCCCTGCCAATGCAATTATTGTGGCATCACTTCCTCTGACAATAACTTGCTCCAGCTTTTTAACTTCTTCTAATTATGTCAATCTTTTCCTTAACCACTTTTTGCTGTTGGTCTCCTACCAAGGGAGAGGGTGGTGGCTGGTGAGGGAAGTGTGGGACTCGATGCCCTGCCTGGGCTGCACAGGGTGCAGCAGTGGCACAGCTGGAAGAGCACACAAAGGGTGCTGGTATGAGAGCCCACTTTTGCAGGCATGGAGCTGCACTGCCTTGCAGCACTGCCAAAGCCACTTGCCAGTAGGTGAGACACTTGTTGCCAGTGGCTGCAGAAAATAATAGAATGATGTTTTCCTCTCTGAACAGATGTCAAGAATTACCTGCAACTGCAAAGCAGCGGAAGGCGGGAAGGCCAGCGAGCCCGGCTCATCAGCCCCACCATCTACCTGCCCCAGAGTGCTGTCTGCATGGTTTTCCAGTACCAGGCATGGGGCAGCAATGGGGTGATGCTGCGGGTCTGGAGGGAAGCCAGCCAGGAGCACAAGGCACTGTGGGTCATCACGGAGGACCAAGGGGAGGAGTGGAGGGAAGGCCGCATCATTTTGCCAAGCTACGACATGGAGTACCGGGTAAGATGCTCACAGAAGGTGTGCTGGACCAAGTAGACTTCTCCAGCATCTTGATTTCAGTGTTTCAGAGCCCAGGCCCATTCATCGTTAGGGAATGTGGCTGTTTTCATTGTGTTTCTCAAGTTACCATAGTAACTAAGCTACACTGTTTGTTATTCTGAGAGTGCCTGTCTTTTGCACAGACTTGGGCCTTTGTTCAGCCTGTTGCCTTTCATATTCCTCAGATCTCCCATTTTGCAAATATTCTCCCTTTTTCTTTTTTTCTTTTTTTTTTTTTTTCATTTTGTTTTATGCATTTCTTCCCCCTACAACTGAAGGTCATCAGATAGTCTAACTAGAGGCAGATGTGCAGCTCCAGGGAGCAATCCCAGCATCCAGGAGAAGTGGAAGCTGGGAGGGAGCACAGCCAGCTCTTAAGGGTGGGCAGCAAACAGCCACTCTCCAGCCTCAGCTGCAAGTGTTGACATAGGAGAAGGAACAGGGAATGTGAGCTCGTTCGTGAATCCTCTTCTTTCATACCTTAGACTAGATCAGAGGGCTGGGTGCAATGCTGTGGGATCAAGGCCCTGTCCCACTGTCAGGAGATCAGTGGAAGAGAAGGGATGAGCTGAAGGGAGGAAGAGAACTGTACTGTCTTGCTACAGCCACCTGACCCCCTCTGGCACAGCTGTACCAGCACCCCGTGGAGAGGCTGCTGCTTCCAGGAGCGTGTTTGGCATGGTGAGCCCTTCTGGGCAGCATGCCGTTTGCCAGGGAGACAGGGCTACTGTTGTCACTTGTTAATGAGCTCAGCACAGCATCCAGCACCCTCCAGCGCAGAAGGAAACATGGACTTGAAGGCTTGAGGCAGCACTTTAATGACCATCCTCGTGGGGAGCCTTGCTCCAGCCAGTTCCCAGCCCTGACCCCGACCCAGGGAGCTGCTGCTGTCAGGCCACTGACTCCTCCAAACTGCTGCCTCCCACACGGGTTGAGGGCCCGAGCTTGGGACCCACAGCCCAGACATTCCATTGCCTGTGCAGTCAGATGCCCAGCCCTTCAGGGCAGTATCTTTACAGGCAGGCATGGATCCCAGGCACCCTAGATGAAAGGGGGCACCTAATATGGGGAGAGGAGCTTTGTGAAGTACATAGCCCTAGGAAAATATTTGGACCCTTAGAATCCTAGTATCACTAGGGTTAGAAAAGACCACCAGGCTCATCAAGTCCAATCATTAACCCAGCATCACCATGTGCAGCACTAAACCATATTCAGAAGTGCCACATCCACATGCCTTTTGAACACTTCAAGGGATGGTGATTCCGCCACTTCCCCTGGCAGCCTATTCCAATGCCTTGACAGTAGGCAGGGGAATATAAAGCAAAAGCTTTGCAGTGGAGCTGCCTGACTAGTTCACTCATATGGGTTTGGCTTTTTAATAAAATACCAGAAAACACAATATGCCTACAGATAAGAATGATGGGCACTGGCTAACTACTTTGTGTGCTAAACATGAATATACCAGCATTAGCTGCATGATGGCGTCATTATGTAAATATTGCAAGTGTCTCCACTCAGCAGTTCTCAGAGCTAACGACTCTACTTAGTTTTGTAAATATATTTTGCCTGTGATTAAGTAGGAATAAGCTGACCCCTCTTCTCTGACATTACAATACTTCTTATGTAATGTTCATAGGAGCAGCACTTTACAGTTAATGTAGCTGTGCATTTTGTGTCCTTCCCTTCCTTTTTCTCATTATAGCTCAGTTAATACCATGGGCCAAAGCTGCTGCTGCAGTAATTCAGAGTTATGCCACTTGCATAACCATTTGTGGAGGGGCTGGGGGGGGTTCACTGAGTCCTTATTCCTTACGAGAGGCATTTAGTTGAACAAATTGCAAGCCAAGTGCTGTCAGGCCAGGCAAAGATCTCTCTGTTGAACCCGTCCCTGCACAGTAGCTTTCCCTGGAAAAGGGGTGGCAGAGGCAGGGCAAGGAAGCAGGACTAGTCTCAGATGATCCACAGGTCTGCAGGGAAAGCCAAGAGCAATTTCCCACCCTTTCCCTCAGGAGCACCAGCCACTCTCTGCTTCCCAGCTTAGCACTGACATTTCTGTCCCAATTTCCCACAGATCGTGTTTGAGGGATTTATCCGCAATGGCCACTCGGGAGAGCTGGCCCTGGATGACATCCGGCTAGGCACCGACATCCCGCTGGAGAACTGCATGGGTACGTGCTGCATCCCGCCGTGGGGCAGGGAGGGAGGGGCAGCTCAGGCTGGAGAGCCTTGGCTCCCAAGCTGTCTGTGGGACACCTCTCCCCTGGCTGAGTTACCAGGGGTTTCTGCATCTCAGCTGGGACTTTCCTTGCCCGTGAAAGAAATGAGGGCGACTCAGCCTCTGGGGGACAGGGGCTCTGCTTGCGTTGGTGTGAGGGGAAGGAAGCACATGTCTCTGCCACGCAAAGCTGAAAGAGCAGCTGAGGGTTACTGAGGACTATTCTATGTGATAAGGACATACACCAAATTTAAAAGGAAAGTGCTGGACAAAAGAAGCCAGCTGTCAGTCAGTATTACATGCTTAGAGGGGCCAACGAGTTCAAAAGGAGTCTTCTCTAATAAGAAAAAAAAAAAGAGCAGAGAGGTTTTACAGCAATGTTAACAGAATAACAAAAGAAATTTTTGCCTTAGAATTCATTTCCCAAACCAGGCCAAAATCCAGGTAAAGACAGAGAGGACTTGGAAAAAAAAAGGTAGCAAAAAAAGTGTGTTTCAGCAGTTTGCTGATGGAGCCATTGCCCTGCAGTTTTCCTCTAGCTGGCGTATCTGTGCAGTCACACTGATGGCTCTGATTGCCATCTAGCTCAGGTGTGGATTTAGAGGTATCCCAGTTGAGCACAGGACCAGCAGTATTCAATCAGTGAGATCTGTGCTGAGAGCTGCCCAGAGCAGTGAGGCCCTGCTCTTCTGCATGACCTTGTAGAGGCAGGTTTCACTAGGAAGTGTCTGACCCTCCTGAAGCCAATGGAAACAGGGGGGAAGAGCCTCTTTCCCTTTTGGGCTGTGAAAGGCCCCATTCAGTGAAACTGCTCTTCTCTCCCCCATCAGGGGAGGATCCCAGTGCCTCCAAACCCAAGCAGGACAAACACTCTCTTCCAAGGGGTGTTTCTCAGGGGAGGAAGCACCGGGCAAACTGTGCTTGGGAAGAGTTGGTTACGTTGCTTGCCCCCACCATGCAGGCAGGTGAGGGTGAAGATGGTGCAGGAACCAGCACTGATAATAAAACAGAGAACTAGGACGGCCCCAGAGATGCTCTTAAGCACTGTCAGTCCCCGTTTCTTTGATGCTTTGAACTCTGCTGGTCTCCCATCTGCCAAAGGAGCTAATACTTCAGATGTCAAATTCCCAGCATTTAAGGCTTGACAGTGGTGTTTTAATCTCTTGCCTTCTATGGCATTAAAGAGAAGCAAGAACGATGATTAACACTAATAGTATTTCCTATCTAACTCCTTTGGAGCTCAGCAATTCACCTAGCTCCAGTGTTACTGTATCTTGGGCCTCATGAACCTAAAGCTTAATGTTTCAAAAACAAAAATATTAATAAATTACAAAATTTCAAGCATTTCCAGCCCAAAAAATAACACCAAACTGCTACACAAAATTATTTTACCCAGTCTAGGAAGTTGAATGTGTATCTTAAAACCCATAAGCAATGTTTGTTTCAGATCATTTCCAGCAAAGGGCTCCCACTGCAAACTTTAACATAACTTAGGGGTCACTTCCAATTTCACCAAAATAATAATGAAATGGTAGAGATACCGTGCTGCTCTTTCTCTTTCAGAGCCATGAGAATAGCTGACTCCAGCACAGGCTACTGTTTTTTCAAACATAATCCTTGGAAGTAATCTGATTCCTTTTTAGCATGAAAGAACGCTAATAAGTCACAATAATTTTTTTCCTTTGACAAATGTGTCATTCGCATTTTGAACCTGAGTGATGATTTCATAGCACTCAGTAGAGCCAGAGTCTGCTTCTGTGACTCACAGGCATAATGCAGAAGTAATCTAAAAATAATCAGAAGTCTATTACTTCTGCAAGAAAGTAATCAGTAGTAAGTACCAATTATTGCTTTTCAGATCCAGTAATTCGTAATAGATTACTTCTTCAAAGTATCTTGAAAGAAGAAAAAATATCACTTGCCTTTGTTTCTTGTTACTGTGAGATGGAGAGGAGCAGGGCATCACTGCCCAGAACTAACACAGTTCCTGTGTGAGTAACAGTGCCAGAACTGAGCCAGAAACCAAAATCACTTTTGGAAATTTAGGGGGTTTCAGGGTTTCATCACTGGGCCAGGTGAGGCTTTGTCATTGGATGACTCAGGCCAGCCAGGCTGAATCCAAATGACCCTCAACCTCAGACATATTTTTCTCTGAAATGTGTTTGAGTCAAAGCTTTGTGCATCTGTTTGGTCCCCATCTGGGGCCAGGTTTCTCCAGGTCCTGGCTGAGGCTGGCTGGTTCCCCATGCTGTTCCCAGCGAGTGGCTCCTGTGGGGCACAGCCACATGCCTGCTCTGCTTGGCCACTGCAAACCAACGGGGACATCAACTGGGGGCTTGGTGTGTAATACTCCCCTCTCTAATAAGAGCTTTTGTTTTTCCTCTGCAGAACCCATCACAGCTTTCCCAGGTGAGAACTCCTACTTTCCAGGTAAAACTGCAGTTCTCTCAGTGGTTTTGTTCTGCTGGCATGGGCTTTTACATTGAAGGAAAGCAATGTGTGTGCCTGTACAAACAGCAAATGTTCTGAGCACTGAAATGGCAAGTGTGTACTAAACCTCCCCCACCACAGCAGCAGGAGATGGCATCCTCTGACTTCTGCTAGGTGACAGGGAACAGGCAAGCAGGCAAGTCCCCTGTCTTGGGACTGAACAGCGTTAGGAAACCTGCCATCATGAGAAGCACTTTACTCCTCAGCCTTCCCATTTTGGGCTTAGCTTCTCTTCAGGAGCTAAGAGTAGTTTTCAACTGACTGAAATGGAAAAAAACAGCAGCCAATTAAAAGTGAAATCTGGTGGCAGTAATTCACATTATCGTGAGGGAAGGGGGTTCTCTAGTTCGTAGATACTCTGGCAGTGGTGGTGTTCAGCTGCTGGCAAAGGAGGGTGGGGCCAGTCTGCTTGGAAGGGGCAGGGAGCTGGGAGGTAGAAGTGAGAGAGCAAACTGCCATGAGGAGCTCTGAAGGTGACAGTCAATAAAAGGAAAACAAGGTGAAAATGGTGCATTTAACAGCTTAATATTAGTCTGGAGAATAGAAACCAACATTTCTCTGATCAAACCTGCAGGGTAGAAGAAAAGGTGAGGAACTCCAAAAAACTGCCTCTCTCTTTTCAGTGGGGGTGCTGTTTGTCTTGCTCTGGGGTGGGAAAATCTACTGTTCCAGACATCAGTTTAGTCTGAGGGGTTTACCTGGTTTTTGATTTTGGATTTTGTTTTCCTGCCTGCCTCTTCAGGAATGTGTCTGAGGGTTGTGTTGTGATGAAGAGCAAACTTGGAGTTCCCCTTAATTTTGAAAGTTGTTTTGTCAATTCAATCACCATGCCCTTTGCTTTCACTGGGACATGATGTCTGTACTCTTTCCATCCCCTCCTGTGCTGGTGAACTGTAAGATTTGGCTGGACTCTACCCTAGAAGCAGCTGCATTTCCATGTGGGCACAGCTGTCTCCTGGGTGCGTGCACTGGGAGCTGTGGCAGTAAAGGCAAAGTAGGCGCCGAGACGGAAGTCCCATGTGTGACTCTGTCCCTGGGGATTCAGGCTGTGGAGTGTTACCAACATGAGGGACAAGTGCAGGGTCTAACACCGTGTTCTACAGTCATACCCGTACTCTAACTACTAGGAATTTAGTTTTGCTTGTTTATAGGCTGCTTATTTATCTGATATTCAGGCTTGTGGTGTTACTGAAAAGCTGCCGCAATATTCTCAGCTGACAGTTAAAGCCTCACAACCCTTCATGACTTCCACTGTTGCTCTACATTCTCCTAGACCTTGTCTGGTATCTATTTTGCGAACACCATCCTTGCCTTTTGGAACTTGTAACAGTTTGAACCTCTCTCTGGGTCCTCACATTCTATTCTAAGGTCTATCCAAAAGTCCTGCTTATTGTTTGTCTTCCCCTTCACCCCCTGCCCTGCTGCCTGAGTGCCTCCACTTCCCCATCGTATTCCCCAGGGCACACTGGCTGGGGAGCAACAATGAGGTCCCTGAGCACCACAGGCAGATGCTGTTACAGGCACACCTCCCCTTCACATTGCAACTTGCCAGCTTCTTCCAGTGGCTCCTGCCCATTCCTGGCTCCCTCAAGGACATCTGAGCATTGGTCATAACAGGGGAGCAGCTGCAATTGCAGCAAAAGGTTGAAAATGTTTCCCTGGATGACAGGCAGGAATAGATGGCACAGAGGGATGGAGTGACCTGGGAAAGAGCAAGGTGCAGAGGGAAAAGATGAAGAGGTGAAGATGAAGATTGGAGGCAATTACATGATAATAATTAAAATGAGGGGAAGACAGAGATTCCCAACAGAAGGAGAGGGTAAAATGAGGGGAAGAAGTCCCTGACTGGAGAAAAAAAATGGAGCTGGAGAGAAAAACTATGCAGGAATTATTGAGATGTTCTACAGCCCCCACTCCTGCAATTACATGATGAGCTGAAAAAGTCAGATGCCATTAAAAATAATAGCAAATCCTTCCTTTCCTGGCTTGGGAGCAAAGCTGAAAATATGCACCTTACAGGCTCCAGGATCACAAGGCAAATAAGCAGAAGAGAATTGTGTAGGTGGAATATGTTTCACCTAGTGGGTCAGGATCTTCCAGGACCAGTAAAGTGTGCTTAAACTGTACTGCATTTGAGCGTTGATGCATTCCACCCTTCAAGAAAGGGTATAACAAGTGTCTGGAAGAAAGGAATTAGATAAACACCAGGCTAAAAATAAGATATATTTTCCAAAGAATGTGGAGAAAAACCATGGGGAGAATTTGCCTTTGGGATTGGTGGATTCTCCCCCTACAGGTATCCTGAAATCAAGATAGAGATATCTCCCTGGAGAAATGACAGGTAGCAGTTATGCCATTGAGACTGACACTGGTTTTGTGGCATTCAGATTAGATGAGTGTAATACTTGCTTTCATCTGTGTCATCTATTTAAAGTCCAGCTGTGTTGCTTGTCCACAGCAGTTAATGTTAGTGATTTCAGAAAGGAATATGAGCTGTGACACGGCAGTGGCAGAGCGAGGCAGGCAGCCCTCTAGGCAGCTTTCTGGAAAGGATTTTCTCCTTTTTTTTCCCCAGATGACTATTGCTTTTCTTTCTTTTGGATTTTGATTCTCACTGCAAAACTCCAAAACTAGTCCCTATAGAGTATTCCCTATTGAAAAGAGAATGGGGCAGTACCTGGCCAGGTTGGAGGTGTGAGCACCAGCAGCACAACCACATAAAATATCTACTCTGTAGGGATTAAATCAGGTTTCCACTGACTGGTGTTCCAAGCTGTGCCATAAACACAGCAGCCACAAACTTGACAGCAACAGCAGGAGGCAGTTCTTTATTAAGACGAGAGCACTAGTGAATAAATGAGGAAGGGCAAGTGTGTGTGTGGCGGAAGGCAAAGGGGAGTGGAAAAATTATTAAGTTAAGAAGATGGATTTTTTTTCCATCTCCCTGAGCAGTGAACTTTTCCACCGATATAACAGAAAACTTCCAGAGAGCAGTAGAGCCAGTAAAAACAGAGCAGATAACATCAGCTCTGTGTGCTGAGTGGATGGGCAGCTATATTTAGTGGCTGGCAGTGTAAGGAAGAACAATCATTAATGTTGGGAATTGGCTTTGTTAGGGCTTAGAGACAACTGAGTGTGATTCCTTAATGACTTCAGTTGCTAAATGAACTCTCCAGACTTCTGCTATCTCCTCAGCAGGGCCATGAAATGCGGAAACGGGGGTTGAGGAAGGGCTCTGCACCACCCTTCGTGCTTGCAGCCCTGGCTGGGACATCTGGAGTGGATCAGGGCCAAGCAGGGGCTGTCCTGAAGCTGCAGCCAGGGATCCTTCCCACAAGCAGGATCATCTGCAGCACATCATACTGCTTCCCTCTGTCCCCAAGCAGGCAGAGGGCAGAGATGCATGGGGAGGGGGCAAGGGCTGCAGGCTGGGCACTATGGCATGTGCTCCTCTCTGGCCAGACCCACCCTTTGTACCCCAGCCTTCCACTGGGCAATGTACAGACATCAGGAGGAAACCTTCCTCCTCCTTTCTTGAGACTCGGGAGTTGTTGTCACCCCTGACACCTGCCCCTCTCCCCATCCCAGTTTTCACCATGGGACCTGGTGCATATCAGTGGTGTGAGAGGCTGTTTGTCTGTAAATCTCTCACTGGAACAAGGTGCCATGTCAGCAGATACTGTCACCAAGTGTAAACACAAGTGGCCTCTGCACAGCGAGCAGCCCCACGATCTCCCTGGGGGTCAGCCCTGCATCCCTGTGCTGTCAGGCACAGGAGAGGTGTTGCTGATCCATTGGGGATGGTGGTGGGTCACGTTTGGGTCTGGGCCAGCTCAGCCAGCTGGATCTGTGGAGGGAGACAGTGGGGGGTTATCAGTGAGGCTCAAGGCAGCACTGAACATGCTCAGCCTCACGGGGAGCTGGCGGCAGCCCCCATGGGACGTGCCACACTGCCACCCCCCATGCAGATGGGTGAGGGGCAGGAGCTGCTCAGGGAGCAGGGATGTGCTGCTTTCATTCCCCCACGCCAGCATGGCCAGTGGAGGTAGGGAAGGAGGTCAGAGGGCTGCCTGCTCCCTACCTTTGCCATCCTCACCACACAGCCCAGCCTGCAGCCCCCTGCTGCAGGCACCGGTGGGGGGCAGGAGGGACAGGGCCACCCCCACTCCTGATGGTGAGGGGCAGCTGGGGTGAGACAGGTTGAGAGTGGCATATCTGGCAGTTAGGCTTCTCCTGAGACATCCAAATTTCTTGCCTACAATGACAAATATGTGGGTGGTTCCCAGCCTCCTGCTCTGTAAAAGCAGGATTTGTCTTGCTTGTGTGGGTTTTTTTCTAGCTTTTGAGGTGGTTTTTTGTTGTAGCTATGCATCTGGGTGTAGTGTTCATTCTTGGTTTTAGTCCCTGTGCCCAGGTTTTGGGGAATGGGGAGGGAAGAAAAGTCTTGTGAGTGGCAGAGGAACCATCATTTTGCCTCATCTCCTGTGCCACCAGCAGCAAAGCCATCGCCATCCCAAATTTCCAGCCCGTGACTCTGCTGTTAGGAAGTGTTTGGAGGGGAGGGCAGAGGCTGTGCTGCAAGATGCCCTTGCTGCTGGCAAAGCTGAGCACATCCTGCACTCTTTTGTATTTTCCCCTTGGCGTCCTCCAAGTCTGCTCAGGAAACCAAGCTGGAGTTTGGTTAGCACAGAGCTCAGTCATGTGCTGACACCAAACCCGGGAGCCCCCAAAGTTCTGCTTGCCAGCACCGAGTCAGGGGGCTGCCCCCACTAGCCAGCCAGGGGCAGGAGCAGAGGGTGAGCACAGTAGGGGGGTCAATGTGTCCAGCAGCAGAGCAAACCCTCCAGAGAGTTTCCCTGGGGACTCCAGCCTCCTTGAAGTAACCAGTAAATAAATGTGGTGCAAAAATACATCCCTCCCTAGTTATTTACAGCTCGCCCCCTCGAGTGTTGCTGGGGAGGTGAGAGCAGCGTGTGCAGGAGCAGCAGCGCAGAGCGGTCCCGCCGTGGGCGTGCGCAGACCCCGGCGCTGCCGGAGGCGAGAATGTGCCCGGGCTGTGCGGGCCCCGCCTGATGCACAGATGTGTGCGGGGCTGTCCCGCCATGACCTGCCCAGGGACAGCAGCCAGCAGCTGTGCCCGCCAACACACTTCAGCTGCGAGGGTAGGGAGGGTTGACCATCGCTGGGCTGAGTCTGGACGATGCCTGCCCCTGAGTTCAAGGGAGGCAGGTGCTTTTCCAGACCTCCTAAGGTGTGTTGCTTTATCAGCATGAATTCATAGTCCTGGCTTCCTTAAGCTGCAGAGAGAGCATGAGTTGCTTATGTGAATACTGGGTTGAATTTTGAAGCCCATGCCCTGTAAATAATTATAACCATCTCTTCTTGCTTTAAGAAATAGTAAGAAAATCTGTGGAGGTCTGTGAATGGGGCACCTACTGAAAGTAGACGTGTGTGCAGAGCACTTTTGACAGAGAACTTCTTCTCTGTCTTTTCGCTAAAAATGACAAATGCTTCTCCCCATAATCTCTTTCCCAGCCTCCTGTGGTTACTTCCTTGGCCATCTGAGATTATGCTTTTCTTCCAATTAGAAACATGATGTGTTTTGTCACTGTTTGACAACATCTGCCATGTGGAGACAAAAGCAGGTGGCTGATCTGGAGATGGCCAAAATAAAGAAGGGAAAAAAACATTCATTGATGCCAGAAATAACAGTAATAATAGTGCATATGGAATTTGCATTGCGATCCAGGCAGCCTGATTAATTAAAAGGGAAGAGAAAGGCCCTTGAATGTGCGGGCTCAGCAAATGCCAGGCTGTGCCCTCCCCTAGGAGCACGCCCTGTAGCTGGAGGCAGCTGTGGGACCACATGTTGCTCCGTGCTGTACTCTTGAAAGCATGTGTGTTTCTTTTTGTGCGTCTGCATGCCTCCCACCTAGCAACCCTGTTCTGTGTCTCCTCCCCAGGGGCAACCCTCCTGCCAGGGACCGAGCCCACAGTGGACACGGTGTCAGTGCAGCCCATCCCAGCCTACTGGTATTACGTTATTGCCGCCGGAGGTGCTGTTGTGGTGCTGGTCTCCGTCGCGCTGGCCCTTGTGCTCCACTACCACCGGTTCCGCTATGCGGCCAAGAAGAGTGATCACTCCATCACCTACAAAACCTCCCACTATGCCAACGGGGCCCCTGTGGCCGTGGAGCCCACCCTAACCATAAAACTAGAGCAAGACCCCAGCTTGCGCTGCTGAGAGCCGAACAGGAACGAGAAAGCAAACAAAACACAAAACAGACAGACAGACAGAAACTAAGACTTCAAATATGTTGCCTCAGTTTTGCACTTTTTTCCTTACCTAGCATACGTGTGAACTCTTTAGATATCTCCATCCCTTCTCCATCCCCCAGCCCTCCCCAAATCTTTTACAAACTCTAAACTAATGCTGCATCTTGGATCGCCAGAAGAGACACACCGCCCCTTCACTTCAGAAGTGAACGCTCCCTTTCTATTACTTTTCAAGGACCCTTGGGGTGTTGGGTGGGGGTTTATTTTGTTTTGTTGTGTTTGTTTGGGGAGTATTTTTTTTGTTGTTGGTCGGCTTCTTTGGGTTTTGGGGGTTTTTTCTCCTCCCAGTAGGCAACCTGCAAAGGAACCTGATGGTGAGCCTGGAAGCTTGTGTGTGAGGCTCGTGCACATGTGTGCTAAATCTGCTTGTGAAAGCGTGCATGGGAGTGTGTGTGTCTGACTGACTGAATGTATATTTAGAAACAGCCCCTTTTTAATTTGCTTGTTGTTGCTTCTACTTGCACAGGGAATGCTTTTATTTTTGTTTTTGTTGTTGTTAATTTTCCCCCCTTCCCACCTCCTCTCCGGAAGGTCTGGGATGTGTTTATGGTGAATGCCCTGATTTGTTTACTTGGGGAAGAGAGCAATGCTTTTTTGTTGCCTTATCTAGCTTTGGCTGGGTTTCTTGTTTGATAGTGTTAATGTCTTGGGTGCAAATTGAGAAGAGGCCAGGCTGGACAGTAGGAATGTCCACCTCAGATGGCTAGAAGAATCCAGAGAGGTCCGTAGACATTCAAAAAATAAGATCTCTCCAGTTTATTCTTTCTGCAGCCAACATGATAACACAGCCATTGTTTGGAAGAGGGAGGGGAAGCCCTCCTCTTCCCCCACCTGCAAGTGAATCTATTTAAAGTTGCCTTATATCAGAGAAGCTCATAATGAATGTTTTGTTTGTATCTGTTAAAGCCAGCCTTAGGGTAACACATAGACTTCAGCAGGTCTTAGTGGATGCTAAATACTGTAGTTTCTTGAGAATTGAAGGTTTATTTATTTAATAAGTATCCTCGCTCTGGGTGCTGATGGTTTTGCTTTTACATGGGGAAGGGGGAGAGGGCTCCTCCTTGTCTTTCTGCTAGAAATGTTCAAGGGACAAGTATATTTCCCCTTTCTGGGTTTGATTTTTTTCCTTCTGCCCAATCCATAGCTGCTGAATCATAAAAATTGCCCGTTGACTTTCTAGAATGTCAGTTTTGCGTTTGCTAATGTTCTGCTTCTTAGAGCACCAGTAACATCTAGCAAGCCAAGCCCAGCCAGGGCACCTGGGGGGCCCAGCTATTGCTGCTGCTTTAACTGGGGAGGCGAGGAGGAGCTTCCACACGCCTCCGACTGTTGAATGGCCCAGCGTATTGTAGTGGAAATGCCTTATATAAATTACTGAATGATGACATGCAAAAGTGGTTTGAATTGTTAACCCTAATCTGTTTGCAGGTGAAAAAAGTACCTCCAGTGAGCAAGGTTTTCCATGTTGTTTGTGTCCATCTGTGATGAGTGATCAGATTCCCTCCCCCTTTCTAAACTTGCTAGTGCCCACCCCTCCTTTGCCCATTAATATTACATAAAATTAATCAAGATGAGCAGCTCTGTTAACTTCTCTAAAGTCTTGAGCTGCCTTTTGGTCTGGGAAAAAAGTAGAAATACAAACTGTGCTGAAGTGGTACTGGCCCCTGTTGCAGCATAGCCCTATCCCCAGGGGAGGTCTGTCGATGGGGGTGTCACTCTATCCCTCTCCTTGCCTTAATTCATGCAGCCAGTTTCAGCTCCCCATGCTGTTTTCACAGCAGATTTCAGTGGGATCCTCTCAGCTGCAGCAGCAAGTGTCTAAAACAAGCAGGGAGTGCAGAAAAGCCCAGGGTGATGTGCCATGGTGAGCACATTAGGCGTGGTGGATGCTCGGGGCACCACTGCACCCGGGCCTGGCTCCCACAGTGTTTTTGAGAGCAGCAGGGACATGCCTGTCCCAAAGGGCCAGAATGGACATGGGGAGCTCCTGCCACCTGGAAGGCAGTGCCATTAAAAGGTCCCTGGAGAGGAGCTTCCAGGGCCAGGGTGCCTTCACTGTGAGCCTTCTTGTCACACAGCACTGGTGTTGGAGCGCATTTGGTTTGGGATGTGGAATCCCAACCCCCTCAATCAGCTGCAAATTAAAACAGATGTGAAATACTGGCATGCACTCGCTGCATTTTCAGGTCAGCCCAAGCCATGTCAGCAGATGATATTGTCACGTTCCAAAGTCAGTTCAGTCTCCCTAGTTCAGACGATCTCACTTTGACCAGGTTCACCCCCATAGACTTAGTAAGTGTGCATTGGTGTGTCAGAGAGGAGAATGTGGCACCCTGTCTTTCAAACCAAAATCACCAAAGACAAAACAGAAGGTCACTTCAAGATTTTTACTCCCAGTTCTCCCCTGCTCCTTGAGCCCTAACATCCCCAGCATTGCCCAGTTGCCTGTGTGTGAAAAATATCTTGTGGAAATTTGAAATTCTTTGAAGATGTATTGTGTGGAATGTAATAAAATGATGATATTTTTATACAAATATCTGGGGTTTTTCTTTCTTCTTCTTTCTTTCCTAACAAGAATGCTGTTGGTTGAAACAAAGCAGAGTTTCAAAACTCTTTGGAGCATCGGGGCTATTCCTTTTAGCCAAGGGAAGCTCCAGTTTGTGCTGTGTGCAGACCCAGCTCCCAGCAGCACAGCTGCTGTGTGCACCCTGCCTCGCTGCACTCAGGATCAGGCCATTAATAGCAGCTTTTAGATCCATTACATTTGTACCAGTCCTTAGTGGGAGTTTTGGTAGGCTGGACTGACTCCTGGGATTGTTTGGGGATTTCACTAGTGTTGCCTAAGTGCTAAATTGCTCAGTGTGATTATGCAGAATTTCTCCAGCTGGGGCCCCTGGAGACAGGACATCCGACTTCCCAGGGCCCCTGGGGCTGACTCGGCTGCCAGCTCAGCTGAGCTGCACACTCTGTCCCTGAGCACAGCAAAAAATGGGTAAGCCATTACCAAAATTAATAATGAAAACAGCAGTGCTTTCCTCTTCTGTGCAGTCCTTGTCTCTGCGTGTCAGACTGTGCAGGAGACCTGCACGGGAGTGGCCCAAGTGCCACGGCACCGAGTGTTTGGACATGTGTATGTCCCCTGCTTTCCCTCCACCTGAGTCCTCCCAGCTTCTTACAGGGACCTCTGCTGCAGCAGTTCTGCTTCTCATCTTCCCTAGGTGCACCTTTCACCCCTTCGGCAGAGTCAGCAGCATCACATTTCATGTGAAATATATTTTGCTGCCAGTTTGAGAGGTTTTTCCTTCCCTCCTTCATTTATTTTCCTTCTCTCATATTCTTTATCCTGGCATAAAGCTCAGCTTTGCAATTAAACTCCCTCCCTTTACTAGGAATTCAGGCCATCAACAAAAAAATAATTCAAATGTGATCCCTCACGTTGGCTATTCAAACAGAAGCAAAGTTGAGGACCCATGCTGGTTTTTTGGGAGAGGGCCTTTTTTTTCCCTCTAATTGTACAGCAAAGCAAATTACACTTGTAATTTGCATTTTGTACACTTCAGCGACTGTTCAAGCAAAATTCAAAACAAATATGCACATGTGAAAAACAGGGAGGGAGAGACTGACTGATGGCTTCCCAACAAGGAAGAAAAAAATTCTGTTAAGTAAACAGACGAAAAGGGAGGAATCGTTCAGGATTAATTATTCCGTACGTGCGCCACAGACAGATTGGCCGGAGAGTTGGGTGCTGCTCAGGCTGCAGCACATCCTAGGGAAGAAAGCAGCTAAAATTAGCATGCTTTGTTTAAGAAAATAAATGCAGCTTAGTGTGATTTTGATGCAAACTCTTCTGCCAGTAACTTCAGGCATTTAAGTGTATACTTAAAAAAAAAAAGAGGAAAAGTTTTTTGGGGAGCAGTAGGGGCTCTGTTTTTCAGGGAGCAGCATTAGGGGTGGAAGCCTGGTGTGTCCTATGTGTCACAGGCAGGCTTTGGGCGTTGCTCCCTGGTGGTATGTGGTGTGATGATGTCATTCATTTTATCTTATCTCTACAGTTGGTGTTGTGTTGTAGGAGCAGAAGAGGGTCCATGGGCTCTCTCTGTAAGCACTGGGACAAAGCCAGTGCCTAATGGGGATGTGAGAGAGGGAGCGCTGACCTGGCAAAGCAACGGGCGCCGTGGGAAGGGCGGTGCTGTGCCTTGGCAATGTCAGTGTGCCCGAGATGGCTGATCGGGCAGGAGCAGGCTGCAAAGCTCACTCACCTGCCCAGGGACCGGCCACACGGTTGGGTCAGCCTCCTGCCAGGGCAGGCACCTGCAGGATGACACTTGGCACAGGGACCCCAGAGCTGCTCGCCCCCCGGGCTATGGCGGCAATGTTGGCTTTTCCTGGCCTGGCTGAAATGCCCCTGCTGCTGAGTGCAAGGGAACAAGATAGAAACCGGGCTGTGCATGGGGATATATTTGGATTTTTGCCCCTCTAGAAATCCTGTGAAAACCGAGTGACTTCAACAGGGCCAGCCTCCACTTACCCCATGTCAGGGCAGCAGAGTGAGGCGTGCAGACAGCAGGCGAGGCCCCGAGGCAAGCTTGGACAGCCGCTTGGCTTTCCGCCACAGCTCCTCCATCAGTGGCTTTGGCGGCTCTTAGCAGAGGCTGCAGGCGTGACTGCCAGTTTGAGGAATCGTGTCGTTAGCCACTGCACTGTAAAAACAAACAGCAACAACGGGGAGGGTGATAAACACACCAGGATGCCACAGAGCTGCCAGCTTCTCCCCGAGCTCCGCGCCCTTGCGTGGCGGTGGCGGGGGACAGTGCCGCCCTTGCGCCGAGTTGGGGTGGGTGAGCTCAGCACGGAGCACAGAACCTGCGTGTGAGCTTCTTACCCAGGCTGTCCAGAGCTAAGAGAGAGGGAGAGGAAACACGCTGTGTAATGTCACAGTCATGCCGTACGTGCACATGCCACCACCGCTGTTTCCCTGGCCTGGTGCCGGTGCTGAGGAGAGGTGCAAAAGCAGGGCACACTGGAGAAAAGGTCAGGCTGCAACAGGGGATGTGCCTGCTGTAGGGAGGGTTTGGCAGGGTACTCATTTGGGGCAGCCACCTTGGCCATCTGCCATGCAGGGCCTGGTGCCACGTGTTGGAGGGCAGCACTGGAGCTGCAAATAGCTGCCTGCTCATGGCCACCTCCACAGCAAGCACCCAGCCTGGCTCCATGTCTCCAAGTGCTTTTGGTCAGGGGTCTTCACCTGCCCAGCCATACTTTCCCACCTTATCTTCCTATGGCAAGCCCAAGGAGTGCAAGAGGCTCATCCATGTCCCTAGTTTGACAATGGCTCTGTGGTGGTCTATGGCGTGCATCACTGGCCACCACCAGGGCAGCCCCAAGGCGATCGGAGACTAAGGTCCAGCGGTTCCTGCACTGCGGAGGGAGGCCAGGCCAGGGAGTGGCAGCTTGTTTGCTTTCTTTAATGCTCAACTGTAGCCAAAGCACTGTTTTAATTTGAAATTTGGCAGGGATTTATCCCTTCTGTAAACTAAAGTAGTCCTGTGTTTCTGGAGGAGTGGGAAAGAGAGAAGTGAGGTGGATTTTCAGCTGGAAATAGAGCAATGGGGGATTCAGAGGGAGTGTTTCTGCCTGGAGCCTGTGCTGCTGCTTTGAGAAGTGTTTCTCCATTTGCTGAGGGTGGGAGGTGTCACCCCCAGCCCCCGGGGCTCCCAGCCAGAGGAGCAGCGCTGTGCTGCCGCCAAGCAGAGCGGTGTCAAGGCGAGGCCACGGCGGCTGCTCTGCTGTGTCAAAACAAAATGATGTGTGTTGGAGTCACACTATTGCTGTGGAGAGAAAAGGACTGGGAATGAGCAAAGAGAGAAAAGCAAGGATGAGAGCGGAGCTGGAGCTCTGCCTCTCTCTGCCAAGAATGGGAAATGGCAATTTCTGACCCGTTTTCCTGGCTTTGGCTGCATTTAATGTGTCAGACCCTCATGGGCACTGTTTGGCAGCAGAGCAGCAGTGTACCTCCTACGCTCCCTTTGCTGGGCAGGATAGCACTGGCCAAGAGGGATGTTGTAGCAGCAGGAGAGAGGGGTGAGCATGTAGCTGGCTGCCCTCGAGTCCTTTCCACAGTGGGGGAACAACCATGTGCTGCTTATTTCCCCAAAACCAGCAATTTGTTTTTCTTCTTCCTACACACTCTGCTTTTTTATCCCAGCAGGCACAGCCACAGATTTTACTGGGAATGAAAGACTGTAAGGAGCAGAGCTCACAAACCACCATCACCTGGTGCATTGTTTTCAGCCCCAGAGCCATGGACTCCTGCAGAAAGTGGGGAGCCAGGAGCACAGGGATAGTGGGAGTGCATCCTGAGTGCTCTCCATGCCAGACTATCCTGTGCCAGAGCATCTCTAGGAGGGCAATAATAAGATCTGGAAATTGCTGCCAGTTTGATATATTGTTTGGGAAAGGAACCTCCTGCTGAGAGGCTCATTTTGTTCACCCAGAAAGACTCCAAGAGGCACCACAGATAATCTGCAAATGCCTGTGTGTAGAGAGAGAAGCCGGGTGATAGAGCTCTGCCCCAGGGTGGAGGGACCTGGCAGGAGGCAGCACCTGGTGCCTGAACTTAAACCAGACAAAATCAGGCTAGAAAGAAAGAGCAATTTTTTTCTTGACAGTTGTCATTTGCCTTGGAAGAATGTGTCCAGGTTCCAGCAATCAGCGCTGGGCGTTCTCTCCAAAGCAATAGCTCTTGCCTTGTTGCAGAGGTCTCTGCCAGAGGTGGTGGTGCTGCTGGTAAGCTCATGCAGGAGGGCTGGCATCGAGCACCTGTGGTGGTGGGAAGTACATGCCAGGCTGTAAGACATGCTGAGCTCAGCTTTGGAGAGGTGAGCTGCCTTGGGCAGGTTTGGAGAGCTTTCCTGCAAGAGGCATGTGTACGTCTGTGGTGGGACACCAGAGAACCTTGTCTGCTCTCGTGCCTCCCTCTCCCGCCCTGGCACAATCCCTCCCCCCCTCCTACTATTTTAAAACAAATGTACACTGAAGCTCTTTAATCTCTAGAAATACTAATTCTCTCCTGCTCCCTCCATGTGAGTTCATACAAACATGGTACTTAAATCAGCCCTTGTCTTTGATTAGAATTTTATCTTTCTTTTTTCAGGTCCCATAAATTAGCCTTTTAGCTGGCAGTGCTCTCAGATCCAGCAGATAGCAGCCTTTCTTGGCATCCGGCTGTTTCCAGCATCATTGCTAATATCATCTTTTGGCCATGACTGGCTGGGTGCTCACAGCCATCATTTGGCACACAGGCTTTAAAAATGGCCTTTCACTCAGGAGAAATCATTCCTCATATTTAATTACAGTTTCCTCCTAACTTTCTTGACTACCTTTCTCCGGTATATTTTTTCCCTTTTAAAATGCAAGGTAAATTGTGTCTGAAGTCTGCCCTTTAAGGAAGCAGCTCTCCACAACACAGAGTGATGCATGTTTCTCCCACTCGGCCCACCAGCTTGCAGGGCTTTTCTGGGGACCACTTTCTAAGGGAGTTGCCTTCTGTAGCCTGCTCCACTTGTGACAATGTTGCTGAGACTTGTCCCAAAGGAGCCTAATAGATGACAAACAGCAGGCTAGATTCTGTGACAGGCTAGATTCTAAATCATTTCCACTAGGAACTGAACTGAGACCACCAGCTTCAATTCCCACAGACACCCACACAGCCTGAGCTGATTCAGTTAATGACTCGAGAAACCTCAGTATGGAAAAAGAAATGTTGAATTATATTTTTCTAAAGCTTTCCAGAGGGTGTAGAGCCCTGCATGATAACATACAATCAAATAGCAATGAAATGGCATGTGGGGAACAGAAGAATGAGGGCCTGAGGAGGAAGGAAAATGGGCAAGTAGGAAGATGTCATTTAAGCAGGACTTAAGAGTTGTATTCGCATGGGGAATTGAGCAATTCACTAGAAGAGTAAACAGATTCTGGGCTGGGCTTTTTGTATAAATGTTCTCTCTTTTCAAGTTTTCCCAGTGCTCCTTCCTTTCAGGCTGGAAGAACTGGTGTTCTTTTGAAAGTGTTGATTAACCAATACTTTCTTATTTCTAGCTTTTCCCTCAAGGTTACCCTGGGAAATTACAAAAGGATCAAATCGCTAGCTTCTTCTCACACGAAATTTAGAGCAGCTACAATATGGAATGTCAAATTACTTCCAACAGCCTTTCTCCACACATGGGCTCCTTGGGCAGACTGTCATCTAATTTTGACCTCTGCTCGTCTTTGAGTAACATTCAGTTTCTGTAGGGTTGTGTGGGTGACACGGATGGCAAATCTCACTGCTTGTCTTCCAGTGGGTGACTAGCACTGCAGACATCTCCACGTGTGAACTGCTTTGCAAGTTATTTTTCCACATGTTTGGTTCTAAATGTTTGCAAGAGGCCCTCAGGCAGTTCTCCCAGCCCTAAGATGTTGCCATCTGGGCCTGTCAGTTCGAGAACTGTTGAGAAATCATGTGAACTCGCTGCTAAAGTGAGGATTTATGGAAGGCAGTGTGCACCTGTGTTTCTTCAACAAGGTACCAGCAGCCTTGAGTCAGCTTAACTACCTGACTCACTAGATGCAGAACTCATCAGCAGGAGGGGCAGGTGTCGGGCTGTGAGCATTCCTGTTGCCAGGTTCACTTGAAAATTCAAAGAAATCCCTTAATCCCTTGGGTGCAGATACAATTCTGCCTGAGGAATGGGGAGGTATCATCAGTACCAGCAGAGGATCACTGCAGTCAGGTGTCAGGGGGTGTTTGGGCAGCATGGCTTTCAGCAGAGACCCCGCTCTGGCGGTGAACTTTGAAATGTCACTGGCATGGATTGCCTGACACGGTTGTCTGGGATAGCAAAAAAAAAGTATTTGAAAATTCAGGAGGCCTTTTCAAGTCCTAAATATCCATGTAAATAAGCAGGAATATTCTTTTATAAGGTTTTGAATAATTTCTTTGCACGTGGCTTTTTAGGCACAAGTGACACTCTTTGGGTTTGGTTGTTTGTAAGTAACCTCTTTAAACTCTCCTTGCCATTTTGGCACAAGACACAAAGTAATCTTGGTTCCAGCCACAACTATTTCCAAGGTGTGACTTCTGTCGCTTTCTAGTCCCTGATTTTTTGCACTCCTGATCATTTCAAGACACCTTCTCAGTTGAGGACCCCAAGTTACAGTCAGCTTTGAAAACTCTTGGCAGATTGAAATGAAAAGACATTTTCTTTTGGAAAAGTGGAAAAGAGCCATGGTAACTGTACGCAGAGATAATGATAGGAAGACTGCACAGGAAAATAACTTATTTCTGCTCAGATTATGATATGTGCCTTTGGTTACTAGTTCTTGGTCTGTGCTGAACAATAGAAAGAAATGTCACCACTAAAAGGAATTTGGATCAGGGAAACGTTAACATAAGGGCCTAGATATGGACACCCATTTGCCTCTCTCTCCATTTCAAGCAGCTTTTGCATTAAAACATATAATGAAGATGCATAAATTCCTCAAATTACTGTGAATTTATCTGAAACCCAAAGAGGAACTGGGTCACTGAAGCTCTATACCCAGTCAGATGTATGGGAAAAGATGAAAAGTAGAGTGTGTGCTAAATGGATCCAGCATTAGTGGCAAGTAATGACAAGCACTAAGATCCTATTCAAAGGTGTAAGGGTAATACCCATGAGCATGTTAATAGTGAATTATGGCCATTATGGAGGCACCAGTGACAATATTTTAGTGCTATTCAAGTTGTCTGGTTTCTTCGCCTTTCACTCACTCTCTTTTCTTCTTAAAAGCTGGTCATTTGGTGGTTATGAAATGTGACGTAGTGTGAAGATCCCATTCTCTCAAGTGTGCGAGAGTCTTCATTGACTTTGGCCAAGAAAAGAAGACAAAGAGTTCTTCCTCCTTCCACGAGGAAGAGCCTTGTAGTAGTTTAACTATTACTTTCTTCTGGCTGGTCTCACAATCCAGTGACCAGTGGCAGTGATGCCTCCAGAAGTCCTCTTTTAACAAACAGTGCTTCCCATTTTGTTGTTCCAGTGAATTTCCCAAGAATGGAGGATGACTTTCCAAGCTCTGAGCAAGACTTTGAAGACAACGATGATCCAGGTTGGTATCCAAATGCCATATGGACAATTCAGCTATGGCAGCTTGTGTTTCAGTATCAGATGCTAAGATTACTGACAAACCTCAGCTTTAGTGGTGTGAGGAGCTAGAACACACTTGAGAACATACGTTGAAGTGGTGGCTTAGTGTTCAAAGGCATTGGTTTTCTTTTCCTGTTTTCCTTTTTCAACAGCCAGCAACCTTGCAAAGTCAATATATTGTATTTGTGTTAGGACAAGTGAAACTGATCTTTTAAGCATTAATTGCTGTTTCATGGCATTTTGACTTGTAAATGAAGAAAATGAAGTCTGAGACCTGTGACAGATTGATTCCATAGTTTTGAACCCAGTGGTACTGGAAGGGCCAGAATTTTGGTGGGTATAAAATGCTTGCATGCTATGTCAATAGTCTGATGTCTAAAAGTGAATCAGGGTACCTCACCTTCTTGGTCGTTTGGTGCTTCACATTATTTCTAGACCTGGGTTAGTGAATCCTGCTGAGATATTCCCATATATATACTTTAACTCTTGTAAAGTCATCACAGCTCCAAGTAAGAAATGTATAAAGGTGAGGAGGGAATAAAAAGCGATCCCTGGATAATAAGTGCCCGTTCCACTGCAGATTACTTTGGATCGGATAGGAACGACACACTGTTCTCTACTAACTCTCCAGGAACCCCGAAGCTGGACAAAGAAAAAAGCTGGCTGTACACCCTGGATCCCATCCTGGTGACCATTATCGCAATGAGCTCCCTCGGCGTCCTCCTTGGGGCCATCTGCGCTGGTCTGCTCCTCTACTGCACGTGCTCGTACGCCGGGCTGTCCTCCCGGAGCTCCACCACGCTGGAGAACTACAACTTCGAACTGTACGACGGCATCAAGCACAAGGTCAAGATGAACCACCAGAAGTGCTGCTCGGAGGCCTGATGGGTGCCTGGGGATCACCCTTGGCATTGTGCCCGGTGAGGTGGGCTGGCAGGGGGGTACTTTTTTTGCTGTTTTCTATGGGAACTGAATGCCATAACAGGGAATGAGGGGAGCAGGAGGAGTGAGGGGAGGCACTGCTCCTGCCACCAGGTCCTGCTGCCGGGTCACACTCCACCAGGACCGAGTGGCTTTCCTGCAAACCAGACTGTGCCGGGCGAGGGGGGACTGAGCCCCTTGTTTGTTGGTTCATCTTCATTTTCTGCTAATGTGAATGGCTGGGATGTGGTGAGGGAGCCTGGTTTACCTTTTGGATGTGAGAAACTAAATGTTGATTGTTATTTCCCACCTCCTTTCTCTGGTGAGTTGCTGAGAAGGCTGAGGAATTTCTTTAGAAATAACACACACACGTGGAGCCCCTGTCCAGTTTAGCCTCCATCCAGGTATCGTTGTAGGGATTTGTGCACTTCACACTAAGAACAGGAAGCTGCAGTTTGCAGACCTGAAAATGGAAGCATGTTGTTACCTTCAACTCTCCTCCTGGTAGCAGGGGAAAGGTGAGATACTGGCTTTACTGTCAACAGTAACAACAGTGCTTTCTGAAATCACTAAGAAAGAAAATAGAAGGGAAACCCTATCTGTAGAAGCACCTCTTTGAGAGAAGCTGAAGAGCCTTAAAGTGATTTGTGAATAAGAGCCATTTATTAAATCCAGATCTTTGATTGCAACAGCTGAGGCCTTCATCAGGAAGGCCTTTATTTGAATCTCCCACCCCTCTTGAGCCTGCCATTTTTCTTTTTGCTATAATGAGAAAATTGCAGCAAACAAAACGTAGAGCCTGTCAGGTTGCTGGCGCTTAGGCAATGGCTTTGGGAAGGGGGCTTCACTTGGGGTTTGACTTGAGGTACAGTGCCGAGGCCTCTCCAAAGTGCCAGGGAGGGAAAATGAACAGGGAAGGAGGCTGGAGCCATGCCCACAGCCCTGGGGAGCCAGGCCATGGTGCCTGCTGGCACCCCCTCACCTTCCTCGTGTTCCCCTTCTCCCTGGAGCTGGGGGTGTGAAGTGGTGCCATCAGCACCGCTGGACCAAACAGCTGCCACCACATCCCCTTTGGAGCAAAGCTGCGCTGCTCCTGATCAGTAGCAAAAACTCCAAGTTCTATCTGTGAGCCGTGTTGTTTTTTTTTTACTTTGAACAAGTGCCTTAGAAGAAGTATTTTCCTCCAGCTGATGATCAGTGCTGTATCAAACAGCAAGTGAGGCCTTCATCCTTCCCCACAAAATGCTCTTCTTCACCACTCTCTGCTGGTTAGAGCCCAGCAGAAATCTGGTCCTTCTACTTTCAAATGGTCTGGCTACATTGTGTGGCAGCTGGTACCTTTCCACTTACCACTGTGCTGTGGGAGAGGAGTGTTATGAAAATAATTGAATGGAGAAAAAGAGTTCAAATGCTGAACCCCAAACCAACGCCTTCATTTCCAGTTCGGTACGGATGGATCATCTCTATCAGCTTGCACATATATAAATAAGAAACCTTTCTGTCACACTGGGTTTGCTTTTCCAGGGGCTCTTTGGTAATACCTGGCATGTCCTGATTTTTACATTTTACCTGGCAAATAGTTTGGGTTGGGGATGGCATTATTTTCCTCACTAACTGCAATTGACAAAGGTGTGATATGTAGTGAAGCTCAGTTGCCCAGCCCCGCAAACACATCGTGCAGGAGTCCAGATGTTTGGGGACACAAGCAACATCTGGAGAGGAGATGAGCATGGACACATGAGCAGTGCCACAGCTGCTCCCTGGTACCGTGGGAATAGGAACATTTGTCTCCTGTTTCATGAAGAGCTCCCTCGGACAATAAGTTTTTAGGAAAAAAACCCCTTCTCTGCTGTAAGAAAGACGCACGTGTACTGGGGGAGCAGATACAGCAGCTGCGTCATCAGAACATCCACGGTTCCTACACACACGCAGAGGTGCGCACACACAAAGGCCTTCATTTTTTTAATTCACACTGTGCACCCGACAAAAACAGCAGTAAATGTGTCTCTGATTCTCCTTTCGAATCACCTTATTTCTTTTGGCATTTTTCACAGACAAATTCCACAGGGGTGTTATTTTACTGTACAAAAGAAACAGAGGCAGTGAGAGGAAATGTACCAGACCATTTCAAAGCTAGATTGCTGCTGCTCAATGATTTTATCCCCTTCAAATCACCAGAGAGGGGAAGGATGAATGGAAAAGGACCATACAGTAGAAAAGCCAACTTAGGCAAACAATAGGTGAAAATATATAATTAAAAAGGTGATGTTATGGTGTCTAGTAGGCGTACAGAGAGAAGAGTTCATATATACATATATTCAGAAATAGTGTGTTTGCACACGCACGTGAATTCTCTGTATGTATCGTGTATGTGACTTATTCCGTGGGACTGACTCGTGTTAATGTATCTCTTGATCTGGGGCAGGAGAGTACTGCTGACCTTGGCACTGACGTGGCACGGGCCCAGCGAAGCGCCCAGCCCGTGTGTCCCGCCCGCCCCTGGCAGCTGGGGCAGGGCCCACATGTGAGCTCGCCAGGCGAGAGAAGGCCGATAATGCTGCACAGCCAATACCTCACTTACCTCTGCCGGGTGCTTTACTGTTCTACGGAAAACTGTGTTTGATTGTAACTTCAAAGGGAGGGGGGGAAAAGTCATCAGTGCATTCAATTCATTGCATCCTCCTCTGCAAATAGATTAGGTTTGCTGATTGCAATTCCCTCTGTGAAATTCAGAAAAGAAGAAAAAATCGGCATTAATGCCTTTGCTTAAATGGGCTGTTGCCTCCACACGCTTCCCATGGCAGAACGTGTTGCTAATGGGCGGGCTGTAGTGCTGGGTGACTTCATTTTGTGGGAAGGTGCCGGAGGTGAGCATGGGAATTAAACCGTTAAGAAATTATATGCAGAAATGGAAATTCTCCAAGGTTTGCAGTTCAAGGTATTTGACCGTTTACTGGCTGAGCCAGGACTTATGGACTTAAAGAGCTTTTACTGTGATTCTTCGGTGTAACAAACAAACAAAACAAAAAAAAATAAAACTGTGTTTATATGATTTGTATAAAAACCTTTTAAAATTACTATTTAATAAACATTATGGTAGAGATTATGTTTCAGTGGCTTTTTTCTTCATGAAAGAGCAGCAACAAGGTAACCAGACTGAAGAGGGCTGTGGGTAGCAGAAACCCCAGCAAAACAAGGTGCAAGTGGAGACACACAGGGCCATGCCCACTGCTTTCCTTTGCTGTGCACTGCCTGTCCCTTTGGATTACCCCAGGCTGCCGGGGTCATGCCAAGGTGACATGGGGTTTTAACACAGACCCAGTGCACACACACATCCTCTCCTATCAGAGCTGGGGATGGCTGGAAGCTGCTCTGGCCCAAAAGCAGTACCTGAGAGTAAACCCCAAAGTGGATGCAGGTCCCTTCCTGTCACCCTGTCCCACAGTCCACTGCTGCTAGTGATCCCAGAGAGGAGTGCAGTTTTAGACTAAGAAAAACATCATTTAGAACTAAAGTGCACTGGTGGGGGCCAGCCTGTCACAGTTTGTCCACCTCACAAAGGTACAGGTGCTGGTATCCCAGGGTATCCCTGTCCTGTTTCTATGAACCTGCCACGGTGGGCAGTGACGGATGGGGTGGTCTTCTGCGGTTCAGCTTCAGCCCTCTTCTTGGGCATCACAAAGACAGTGGGGACTCCTGGCAAACACCAATGCCACACCTGGCTCCACATACTTGTCTTCTCCACCCTCTCTCTGCTCTGTCACACCGCCCTGGTGGCAGCCTAGGCCCAGGGGAGCCTCATGTCTCACAGGGGTCCCAGCACCCTGCAGCAGGCAGCCAGGAGCCACTGCAGGGCTGCAGAAGGGAGAAACTATGGGGCTGAACCTACAGCTTGGAAACTCTTGTTTATTTATGGGCACCCTGACAAATGAGAGCCAATCCATCAAGCCCTGGGCACCTTGAGAGCAAATGAAATTTTGCTGCCATCTCCAACACCGTGATCCCCTCCCAAAGCGTCTGTGTGTTAAAGAGGGTCTTTAAGCGATGAAGGGTGGCTGGCAGCTCAGATGAAGATGACAGTGTAGCTGCAACCTTGACAGCTCTCCCCTCACCCAAGAATAAAGAACTGATGTGCAGATTGATACCTGGGGGAGAGGCTGTCAGAGAGCAGGACGGAGACGGCAGATAAGCGACTCAATCAGTGTCAGACCTGTCCTGCCGTAACACCGCCTGTAAATCACTGCGGTTTAAGGGGAGCCTCCGCTAAGGCAGGGAGCACAGAGCAGGTAATAGAAACACGGCAGGCAAAGCAGATGTGTGCTCTGGCTGCAGTTAAAAGCCTGTGAGCTGGGCTGAAGCTGCTGCCTGAGCACCAAGAGGAGGCAGGCACCCACTTCAGGAAATTGAAATCTTCAGGCGTTTTTTTTCAGCAGAAGCTGGGATTGCACTTAGATGGGGCTGCTGTGGAGCGGGTGGGATGGGATGGGAGCCAGAGTGCCCTGGTGCATTTGCTGTGCACACAAGGGTACCCCCTGTGTAACAAACCCGGACTGTGGGGAGGCACAGGGGGTGTTTCATGTGGCACAAGACTAATCAGGGGCTGAGCGGGCTAATGAAATCGATTTCACCATTGTTGGGCTGCTCCAAGGTGGGGATCCAGCCGCTCCTGCACATCCTCTAGAGCTGATTGCAATCGTGTGTGCACCCTTGCTGTTCCTCTTGCCCCTTCTTCTTTAAAATATTCCTTTTCTTTTGGGTTTAATGGGAAATCTTTTCAAATAATGACTTGCTCTCTGAACAGCTGGGGGCTTGGCAGTAAGGAGAGCCATGAGGCTGAGCTAATGAGTGGACTCGTAATTAATTAATTGCAGGCAGGTGCAAGTAGAGCCACCCGTTGCCTCACTCTCTTCTGTCTCTCTCTGAAGAATGCCTCTGTCTCCTGGAGCCTGGCACTATCACCAGCCATCCAACAGGATTGAGCGGAACCTGGTGCCAGCTTTGCCGTGGACAATGACTTTGGCAGGCAGGGAGGCTGCTGCTCCGCCTCCTCCCTGAGGGGACCACAGGGACCCCATCCATTGCAGCACATGGCCTTTGAATCCGTAACTGCCAGGCTGAAACCATGATGACCAGCACCCATAAAGGCACCTTCTGGGAAGCTCCTGATGGCCCCTTCCCAGGAAAGTTGGATGGCTCTGTTTACTGTAGCTGCACCAAAGTAGTTCACATCTTCCCACTTTACACCCCAAATGCACAAACCCACCTGGCCATGAGAGGTGCTGGTGAACCCCCAACCGCTGACAGCTGGTGAGCTGAGCACTGGGGACCTGACTGCAGCCAGGGACTGCTGTGTCCCTGCCGTGTCCTTTCAGCCTTACTGTGGCTGCTCAGTAGAGCCTTGTGGCGTAAATACAAAGGGTGACACTGAGTTTTGGTCCATATACATCTGTAGCAAAATTTGCATTGAATTCAATAGGTCCCTATTGTCACTCACACTGATCAGCTTTCCTATCAACTCCTGTTACATGCAGTGACCCATTTGAGGCAACAAACTCACCATGTCTACAGCAGTTTAATGGGAAAATAACTAATCCTGAATGTGTTGAGAGGGAATGACTCCTCTCTCAGCTCCTGTGTCATAACTCACTTGCACCACTAATATCCAAAATGGAAAGCACTGAAATAAACACTCAGCAGCTCTACCCCTGCCTTGGACCGGGTGCCAAAAATCAAGGGAAGAAATACAGCTCTGCTTCCTTGTGCTGCTGCAGTGGGTGGAGGGCTGCAGGGTGACCAGCCCATGCTGGTGGCTCAGGACTGTTTGCTGCAATATACTTTGCTAACACTTCCTTGGTTAAATGTTTACAAACCTAGAGGAAATAGCTGTCCCAGATGTTGCTGATAATTTCCTATCAGGTCCCTCCTGGCACAGTGCAGGGCTGCTTTGTCACCCTTCGGATCAGCTGCCAATCTCATGCTAATAACAGACTTGACTTTTTACAAAAACTGTCAAAATTTCTAGCACTGTGTTTGCCCTCCTGGTCTCCTGGGTTTATACAGAGTAACTGTGCCCTGGCTCCCAGCCCAGTTCTCTTTGCAGCCCTGGAAGCGCACTCCCAAGCAGAGTGGCTTCAGCAGAGGCACAGGACACCTCGTTGATGGGCTTGTGTTGAGCAACGCAGCCGTTGCCAAATGCATTTCAACCTCATATTTTAAGAAGACATTCAATGTGCTTACCAAGGCTGGGGAGCCTTTTACACCACAGCAATAATCCAGCACTCGGCCGTGAAATCCTCAGCACAGTGTCACATCCATCCCTTTCAGCAGAGAAGTTTTATTAACTTAGGGTGTGAAAAGTTTTGGAGAGCAAAAGTCTCTCTTCCCTCTGAGAGAAATAAGGATGATTTAAGCAGTCTGGGTGTATTTGAGATGGAGAGTGAGTCCCCCAGCTGACACATCAGAGGGAAAAACTGTAAGCCGAGGCTGCATTTATTAAAGAAGGAAGCTGAGGCTGTGCAAAGCCAACCTTTCTAAGCACTCCACGAGAGCATTTTAATAAAAAGCACAACAAGCCCACAACAAATCATGTCTTGAAAGCAGAAAAAAAAAAAAAAAAATCAATTCCTGTCAAGGTTTGAAGAATCGTTTGAGCTTAAGGAAAAGCGAATTCCTGCTACGCTCCCCTCCCCTGCCCTCCTCTCCCGTGCGTGGAGCAAAGCCATGGCAAACGCCGCCTGTGACACACCGCAAATCACGGCAGAGACAGGGGGGGCAGCCGCCGGCCCTCCGCGGGAAGGCCCACAGAAGGATTGAAGCTTAGAGAAAATGGAATTTATAGTCAGAGCATTAAAATATTAAAGGGCCTTAAAGAACAGCCATGAATCTGATTTCGGAGGGGGGTGGGACGCGAGTCTGTCATCGGGCAGAGACAAACGGCTGCTGGACTTGACAACTCACATAAATCTGGTGGAGGAGAAGAAATAAAGCCCAATCAGACACACCTCCCCACCCACAAAAAAAAAAAAAAAAAAAGACATGAAAAAGAGGNAAAAAAAAAAGAAAAAGAAAAGGAAAAAAAAGTGATGAAAAGATTTTAGGGCATGAAGTGTGAAAAGGAGAGGGAAGGCTAAAGAAGATAAGGAGTTGAAAGCAGAAGAGTGATTATAAAAATAGCAACAGAAGTACAGATGGAGGTAGAGGAGAGAAATTATTTTAAATGGCCAAAAGTGCCCTGGTGGCATAGGTATTTTTGACAATCTTGCCCAAGACTGCACGATTTTCTTGCACAGCAAAAATTTCTCAGTTTGGCTTCAACAGCCCAGGTCTGCATGGACAGGAGGAGGAGCAGCCCCCACCATGCAGAACACCAGCTCTGAGCCCCCCGGCAAAGAGGGGTGGACACGGGCAGCCCCATATGGTCCCAGTGTCCTCGGACAGGAGGGAGGGAAACCTCTCACCAGGCAAATCTCCACATCCTGCTCCCCACAAGCAGCAAACCCTATTCCTGAACTGGAGATTGTTTCCTCTGGGATGTGTCTCCAGGCTGATCTCAGAGCTTCCTCAAGAGAGCCACAGCCATTGCCCGTGGCCAGGCTGCAGACAGACTGTCGTGCATGAAGTCAGTGGGATGAGCCCGCCCAGCCCCACACCTTTCACCGCACATCACTGGGGACCCCTCCAGTGGGGTCTCCCCCAGAGGCAGCCATGCCCCACTGAGAGTGGGACAGCTGGGAATCGGCCCTTCAGCGCCTCAGGGCCTGCTGCCACACTGTGAGAGGAGAGACCGCAAATCCAGCCAGGAGCCACAGCCAGGGCCCGCCGTAAGTTGGGAAACAGCGTGCAGTGAGGACTGGATTTATGAAATGCTGTCTGTAAGCCAGCTCTCCCTCCGAAACACTAAACAAAAAACAACATTCAGATACATTTCAGAGGAAAACACAAAGCATCTGGTTCCCTTCGCTGGTGTACATAGCAAGAGAAAAGTTGGCAGTACATTTGCTTACCATAAAAGAGAGAGCTATGCAAAAAAAAAGCCACATTAGAGTAACGTTGCCCAAAACAGAGTTAAATGTCTGCCTTGTTTTGAACGTGCTCATGGTGGAAATGTGAGCAAAGGTCAGTCCAAATTAATGAGAACTGAAAATGAATTGGCTGTGCTGGGACTGGCACCCTGCCACCACATCTCGCCTGGCAATTCTTATTTATCCATTTATTTATTTTGTTGGATGAGGAGACGTTCTGCAAACACATAGAAAACCAGGCCTGGTGCTCCCTATGGGTGACACACGCCGTTTCAGCCAGGGAGATGTGGCTCATGGCACCCGTCCCCGTGATCACCACATCCCTCTCTCGCACCAACGCAGGGGTGATGAGAGCCTGGCCTCCTGCTGGGGGGGCTTTCCCAGGTGGTGGTGACCCTGCCTAAACACCCTGTGCCAAAAGCACATCTGAGGCCTCCCAGCCCTCCCAGCCTGGACAGGGATGAGGATGAGGATAGGCAGGGAAGCTGTGCCACTTCCTGCCACAGGCTGTCCCATCACCACTGCCCATTTCTGCCACTGCAAGAAAATCCCAGTGCCCGGGAGGTGCCACTTCCCTGCCAACACGTGGCAGGCCAGTTGTGTCGAGGAGGGTGACAAATGTGCCACCTCATTTATTATGAAGCAAAGGGAGTTTTCCATGGCTCTTTCTGAGACACAGGCAGAGATTACCTGCTGAAGCAGCTAAAAACTTCTGTTTGTTTTGGTACAGAGGGAAAAAGGAGGACAAAAAAGCCAGTCCCGGTTCTGCTTTCCTCCTGGAAAGGGAAAGCCGTCTCAGTAACTCTTGCTTTTCTGAACTTCAAATACACAAGTACTCAGTGCTATTCAAGCAGTTCCTTCCAGCTGCAGCAGCAGCACACTCCAAAGGGCTGGGACAAACACGGGGGAAACATGCTGAAGTGGCCAAAGGCAAAGGCAGCAGCACAGTTAACCCTTCCCCAGGCACCTCCATGGGGCTGTGTGCCTTGGGGATTCAGGGAGGGGGGTGGTGCAAAGCACATTAGCCCATTTCCCTGGGATGAGGAGCCCCAGCCTTGTCCCCACCAGCTCTGTGGAGGCCAAGTGTAGACACAGGTATTTGCAAGGAGCATCCTAATCTGGGCCTGCTGGCATTATGGAGTAAGTCAGAGAGTCCCACTTGGAATCTGTTTTTCGAAAATAGTAATTTTTTCTTTTTTTCCAAAGGAAGAAGTTAGACTTGGAACTTAGAAACAATGTTAGCCTCAGGTTAAGAGGAAAAGATGGGTGAGAGTAGGCCCCTTTAAGGCAGTTTCACATCCCAGCCACAGCCCATCCTTGCTGTTGGCATTGCCCCAACTGGGGCCACAGGCAGGCACGGGGCTCTGGGCACACACATGGGTTAATTATTCCCAGTGACCATCATCAAACAGCCAGGGCTCTGCTGGCAATGCCATGTCCAAAGCTCATTAAAACAGAGCAGTGCCACACTTGGGAACAAGCAGTGTACTGCTCTGGGATAAAACCATTCGAATAGTGATCTGCAGTCCCTGCCATGCAGCGATGCCAGACCACAGCACGTGAGGAGGGGGCTGTAATGGGACCTGCAGCCCAGAAGCTCTAAATCAGGATCTATTTCAAGGGCTGAGGAGGATAGCAAGGCTGGGTGGAATGGTGGAGGGTTTGGTGGGTGATTTGGGAGGATGGGAAGGGCTGCTGTATCTCGTATTTTTGGATATCCAGTGTCACAAACAGGACATTGCTCAATGACTTAAAAAATTAACACCTCTGCCTGAGGTTATCAGCCTCAGGATAATGACAAGGTTGTGAACACAGCAGTGCTGCTGGAATTGAAGAGATTCAGCATTCTGACTTGGGAATAAGTGATGATGCTTTCCTTAGATACTGCAGATGAAGGAAAGATAATGCTGATGAAGTGCAGGGAGCCACACACAGCCACAGTGACTCATCACAGCTGCCCAGGTGACTTTGTAGGCTAGGGAAATATTTGCACAAGTTTTAACAAGTGTTCCTCCTGATGCCAAGGGATACCCTGATGAATGTGGATGGCAGTGATAGGGTACTGGGCTCCTCTGACCAGGCAAGGGCACAGAGGTCTTCTCTGGGCATACAGGGATATTCACATCCTAAAAACCTCTGGTCAGGAGACCCAATCTGCATTGTAACACTGTCCCTGACAAAAACAAACACTTCTTCTTCAAACGAGGAGCTAATTATAAAACGCCTGCAGTTGACATCTCCATTTAGCCTAGGCAGGATACACTTGGACAAACGGACAATGCTGCCAGCCCTTTCCCCATACCCAGCTCAGCATCCTGCACCTCTTCCCTAAGCACAGTAGTTACACAGGATTTGGTCCACCACAGGACAAGAGCAGGGAGACCTGTTCCTCCTGGCTGTCCCCTCGCCCCACAGTCCCCTTGCGGAGGGGCTTCATGGGCACAGCCCGAGACACCCACCTGCATCCACACAAGGAAGTCACAACCTGCAGTTGAGTATTCTCACACGGAGAAAGAGGCTCCAGCAGCTGCTGCATCATTCAGGGTGAACGGGTGGTGAGGCTGGAGCTCACATCTGCTGGACACGCTGCCCAGTATGAGTCACAAATGTTAGCCATGGTCTTAAAAGTAAACTTTTGGTTGCACTTTCTGAGGAAGAAAATACACCCAGAAATCGTATCTTTAAAAAAAAAAAAAGAAGAAGGAAAGGATAAATACAATCCATTAGCAAATTGAATAAAATCAAGGCTTGAATTGTGTTTTGGTGGCATTGGTTTTTGCAAGAGCCCCACGCTCCAGCCTCAGAGGTCACTGGCGAGGCAGGATGCTGCCTTTGTACTGCTCCTTTGGTGCTCTGCTTTACAGTGGAGATTGATTTAGAAAAAAAAAAAAAGGATTATTTTTAAAAAAGCTCGCCCCTCTCTCTCCTCCACCACCCTCCCCAAGCAGTGATGGGGGATAATGAACTGCTGGGACTGTCATCCAAAGAGTGCTTAATGACAGCATTCACTCCGTGTGTGTAGCATTGGCTGTTCTCAAAGCTCTCATTATGAATAGTTTTCAAGCTGTTTTGACTATTTTCTGTTACAAAGAGGAACTCACTGTTGGCTGCCTATTTTCATCACTGAAGCTGGCCAATGTAATCCACACAGAGCTGTGACACCATGGCCAACGACTAACACTCCCATTCTCTTGTCTCCAATTTATGGCAGTGGGGAAGGGCCAGGCTCTCCTTCCCTGTCCCTTGCCTCCTCTTTCCTGCTTCTTTTTTGTGCTCATGCTCTGGTTTTGCAGGTGATGCTTCTCTAAGCTATCTGGCTACAGTGTCCCGAGTCACATCCCCTTGTGGTGCTGGACCCACGGGTGTTCATGGCACTGCTGAGCCTGCGCCTCCGAATGTCCACTTTTGGGGGTTGTGAGTCCTCACTGCAGGCTTGGCAAGGGGAAGGGGACCCAGCCTGAGCTTCATCTGTGCTGCAGAGACACCATGAAGATGCGCTAAAGCAATCTGTTCTCCCATCTTTTCCCAGACCCTTTGCCGTGAGACACAATATTTCGGAGGGGCAGCTGAAATCTTGCTGGTGTTAATTTAGTTTCGGTCTGCTCGCTGTTAACTTTGGGCTTGCTGCGCTTTTTGTGGCTCCTTTTCCTTAAAGAAAGCTTATTTCTCTTAAAACAGGGCGAGAAGCAGCTTGGCACCACAGACACTTTAAAGATGTTTGAACATTTGCAAGAGGAAGCAAACACATTTTTTAAATATTATGAAAAGCACCTTGAACAACAACTTCTCAGCAAGAGCCTCCCTCAGGCTCCATCCTTTGCTGCAGGAGCCCATCGCTCAGCCTGGGAGCAGCTGAGGCCCAGTGCATCCTTCCACACTTTTGTGCTGCATCTCAGAATCCTGCTCCGGGCAGGCCATCCCCGGGGCCGGGACAGGGACTCAGGACACTGAGTAGGAGATAAGCTCTGCTGAATCCCAATATTATTAAAAATGATGAGGGACACCCCACAGCAGCTCCTCTCTGCATCCATACTCAACTGCCAGCCCTGGGGAGTGGCTCATAAAAATAAAGAAGAAAATAAGTTTACAACATACTCCAGCATTGTCAAGTGATTAGTGGTTCCTGAGCCACTCCTGGGTCTCTCTAAGGTATCATTTCACTGTACCCTAATTTTGTGAAATGGGGATATGACTTGTCTTTGTCTTTCCCCAAATGAGGCTTTCGTATTGATGCCTTGATTTCCTGGTCAACATAAAACTTGAGGGGTGGTTTTATTTTTAATGAATTGTGAGAAAAATTAGGCGTAGCTAAGCACAAAAAATTTACATGTCTGCTAGTGTCCAGAGATAATTTGGTTTTTTTAATAAAAAGCCCTTTTCTGGCTAAAAGCCTTTCCTTTCTAGTATTTTGACTCTCCACACACACATCGGTCTTCACTTGTCTTCTTGTCCCTTCTGACACAGTGCCACGTTCCTTGTGTTTCTCCACTGATTTTTCTTGGTAGAGCCGTGTCCCTGCCAGCTGCCTGGACACAGGCACACAAATCACAGCCTCCAGGCATGGGAGCACTGATGGCCAGCAGAGACCATTAGATCATCTCACCTGACCTTCCCTGATGCAAGGCCGGGTCTGGCATTCAATTACTCCTTACCAAGCCTGGTAACTCCTGCTTGGCCCAAGTGTATGGGGCAGAAATGTGTCCTGTCTGTGCCTAAATATATCAAAGGCAAGGGAATGCACAGCTCTCCTGGGTAGTTTAATCTTTATTAACATTCGCTTTTTAAAAGGTCTGTTTGATTCACAATTTGAATTTGTCTGGCTTCAGCTTCCAGGCGCGGGCTCATGCGATGCCTTTCTCCTCTAGATTAAACAGCTTTTTAATACCTGCCTTTCTCTCCCCATGAAGGTACCTCACACAGCACAATTAAGTCACCTCTTGATCTTCTTTTTAATAAGCTAAACAAGCTGAGCTCCTCCAGTTTCGCACTGTAAGACATTCCCCCAGCCCTTCCCAAGGATCAAATCTCTAATTCCGCCTGATCCCATGCCGGGGGGATGTGCGGTGAAGCAGCCCTGTGCAGCTGATGAAATTAAGAAGCTTGCAGGAGATGGCAGCTTCTCTCTGCTGCCTGCTCCCCAAGCCAGCCTGTATTTTTGGGGAGGTTGCTTAGGGGTGTCCGGTGACATTTCACCCCTCTCTGGGGACCTCCCACCCCCAAGTTCCCCAGCTGAGCAATGGGGAGGCAGTACCACAGCTGCCCCCACATGTATGTAGGAGATGCCAGACAAGCAACAAAATTTAAGGCTGTTTTCTAGTGTGGGGAATTTGGGGTGTTCCTAGAGCCACCACCTGCTTTACACCACACTGCCACACCAAGCCATCCCCATCAACTTTAGCCATCCCTAAAATTCACAACTCCCTGTGGTTTTAAGTGGCTTCAGTGCCATCACTCAGTGCCTCCCCCCAGGGCACCCACAGCATTTACTGACCAAAACAAGCAACTGGACAAAGCCTTTCCTGATTCAACATTTACCTGGAGGAACAATAAAACAGCATTGGCCAGAAAATGGAAGCCAACGCACGTGCAATGCTGCACACACATTATTGGCAAGAGTCATAACTTTTGATCCATTTTTTAATATGTTTCCTTCTGAACTGGAGCCCAAGTGCCCCAGCCAGTGCATGCAGGGACGGGGATATTTTGGGTGATGCAGCTTTACAGCCAGCCAGCCCACAAGATGGATTTTAGCCACAGGCTTCAGCAATACGATTTCACACAGCGTTATAACACTTTAGCTGGGAGAGTGGGCAGGGCCCTTTGCGCTCTCCACCGGGTATTTGTCCTGCCTGCGAATCAATTACAGCAGACACGGCGTGCATTAGGATTGCTGCTTGGCACCTATTTCAGCCCTGATATATGTTGCTCTGCTCCGCAACAAACGACTCAGATAAACCTCCAGGAGGTCGTGTCTGTCAGCAAGGTTTTTATTAGGTGAGCCGTGCCCATTCTCACAATGGTAGGGCTACCTGGCAGAAAATTGTAAGCTGTTTCCCTTGGAGGGGGCGAGCCCTAAATGAGTTTCCTGGTCTCACTTTGGGAACACACTCAGATATTAAAGGGACCAGAGAGTATCATTACTGCCAGGTGATAAAAACAACCACTATTTGGGAAGACTGATGGCCTTTGTAAAAGCTCCCAACAGAAGCTTCATTCTGCACAGTGGATAATAACAGCCGTCTTGGGCTGAAATCCCAAAGCAGCTGCATTTTCCAAGGCTACAGAAGTGACTTCAGGATTCCTGGCGCCACATTGCTCAAGCATCACTTTTTGGCAGTCAGAAAGCCCAAGAGCAGTTAATATTCTTCAATGATCACAGCTTAAAGATGTCATCTGCTCTCTCCTGCTTGCAGCTCTGCTTTCTGGATTGCCTCCCTGTCTCAGCAAGGGTGAGATGTCAGCAAGAGCAGGGGCTACCTGGGGCAGGAAAGCCAGAAAACACATCTTCCCTCTTGCAACAGGAAGTGGAAGGTTTAAGTCTAACTTTCTGCCACTAAAATAGCTGCCAGCTTGCATTGTGACATCAGGAGGACATCATTGCATTGCTCTACAGACATGACCTTGCATGACAGCTTGTGTTCTGGGAGCAGGCGGCACCTTCTGGTACTATCCCCAGCCTGTTTCCACTAATTGCAGTCCCCTGCCTGGCAATCACAGCTCCTTGACCACTGGTCCTGGGGCAAGGCACAGGCTGAGACATCTCATTTTCCTGCCACTCTCTTGGCCACGGCCACATTAAGCAAGCTGTCCCAGCTGAGAAATAGCCACCCTGCTCAGGAGCTACTGGAATCTTTCCAGGGTTTTGCCAGTCCTTGGACCAGGGCTTCGCAACACGTACAGAGGTGTCACGAGCTCACCTGGATGCCAATCAGATACCCACTTATCTACTGACCAGCTTAACACACAGTTAATTTCTGTGGCCATTTCCTGCACCTCTTTCCATTACCATGTCACTGGTTCTGCGGGTGACTCTGAGACCCCAGAGGGAAGGTGGAGCAGCATGGGAATGTGGTGAGGCCATGGTGTGCCATCCCCCCACCACTGTGGCGGACCCAGCAGCCTGGAGAAGGGTCTAAGCAACAGGGATGCCTCTCACCAGTGTCCCTGCCTCAGGGCAGAGGCTGAAATGGGGGCAACATTCACCAGAGGGCAAATAAAAAAGCCACAGCACATTTCAGCTGTGCCCCGTTCATGCCCCACTTTGTCAGGGCAGGGGTGTCGGGTGTGAGGGTAGGGATGGTGGCCAACCCCTTGCCCACCCAGTGCTGGGCTGGGGGCTGTGCACAGCAGCCACAGGCTGGCCCCTGCACCAGAGCTGCCCCACACGGGGGACTGGCTTCAGCTTGCTTTCACAACAAGGTGCCCCATTGCCGGTGTCGCTTGCATTCATCCCTGACACCTATTCATCCAGCTCAAGTGCTTTCTTCTACGTGGGTTTTCTTGGCTGTTTTCTCTAGATGAAGATTTTCTGAAGACTGCTGGTTCCCTTTGTAACCTTTCAAGAGTCTTCTCTGTATGAAGTTCTCTTCACATCATCTCCAGCAGATGCAGGTAATAAAGTCACAGCAGATTTACGAGTCTGAGAATCTCATTATATCTATCTACCCATCAGGAAAAGGAGCTGTCTTTAAAAGAGGCAGGGGATGGATTTTGCCGTTACCTATTGTTTAAAAAGATGAAGAAACCCTCTGCAGTCCTTCCCAGCCACAATTGTGTAAAAACATTCTCTGAATTCACCAAGCACAGTGCCAGCTTATGCCAGCATCAGGACAGAGTGCCACAGCTCTTTGGAGAGGCAAGAGCACCCAGCTCCACGTCTGTGCATCTCAGCCAAGCACCTCAGCTGGCACCAACTTCAGGCCCAGCCACAGTGCTGCTGTGGATGACAATTATTCCAGGCAGACTGTGCTCTTGGAGCCCTGTTAGAGACAAGTTAGAACAGCTCATGAAGGACAATGGCAGCTCACTGTCTGCCTGTGGAGGTGAACATTCTCAGCAAGCTGCAGGGTGGGACAGGGAGCTCCTCACATGGTGCCCGTGCCCTTAAGGGTCCCCAAAACCATGATACCGTGCCCATGAAGCATTGGGGTTTTGCTATGGAGCCCAAACAGGACTGCCATCCTACCTCCATCCATCCCATCACAGACCCCACACCACAGCCATCCACCCTGGCAACAGCTTGCCACGAAGGACAAAGGCTGCAAGCAAACAAGGCAGAAGAAAGAGAACGAGGGGGACTGACAGATTTCAGAAGTCAGGTGTCAGGAAAGAGGTTACAATCCCCTGTCCCACCCCATGCAGCATTGAAGCCGCTGCCCTAAGGAGCCCTCACAGCAAGCACTCGCTCCCAGGCTCCATGGGAGCAGTGCAGCCAGCTCCTTGCCTGTTCCCATGCTCTCCACTGCTGCTTTCCCAGCAGCCAGGCCAGCTCTCCTCCAGGGAGCTCCCATCTGCCTGTGCCTGTGGGGATGGGGGTTTGCACCAGGAAGGGCTGACACTGGAGACACTCAGAGGCAGAAGTTTCTGGGTAGTGCTGGAGAGGGTTAAACAAGCACATTAGCAGGATCCAGCCTGGCGGATCATGGTAATGGGTCATGTGTTTGCCATGTTCCTCGACCACATCAGACAGGGATTTGTAATGGCTGAAGTCCCCACTTGGGAAATACATTTTCCAGGCATGGTTCCAGTCAAAAGGCAGCTCTGCAGCCCTATTGTGAGAATGATTTTGCAGCTTATTTGCAAATGGTCAGAAACCTGCCTAGCATTTCTCCCAGCCCAGCTCATTCCTACATCGCTCAGCAACCCCTGCTGTGCTCAGCCTTGGAGCTAGAGAAGCCCTTGGGCTCATCCCCAAGTCTGTGCTGAGTTACTTTGTTCAGGGCAGGTTGGGAGGGGGGCACGAGGATGTGACAGACATCTGACATGAAATCATGGCTTCTGCAAGGTCAGCAGGGCTTTGGTCACCAGCTTACAGCCACAATTTCAGCTTAAAAATGCTGTTGTCTGGGGTCTTCAGTCACTCCCTGCTCTGTTTCACAGGTCTGGAGCCTCTTTCTCTGCAAACATAACAAATCAGTTTTGATCTTTCCCATCAGCCTCTTTTGCAAACACACATCCCGTGCGACATCTCTGCTCATACATCAAAACACTTGGAGAAACAAAGCAGAAACCTGTCAACTAAAAAATTAATTAGGATAGAACCCTGATTCTGAACAAATAAGTAAAAATCCCACCTCCCTCCAGCTCTTTAAGCAAAAATCTCCATGCAAGGATTAACTGCCAGTGAGCAGTAACAGCCATTTCGTTTGAAAGGTGACTAGTCTGTAGCTGAAATGTCAGAGTTTACTTTGCAAACACTTTCTGTTTCTTTACAGAAGAACAGGGAAAAAGCCCACCCTCAGCCATTGCAAATCCTCGCTGTTGTATGAAGCAAAACACGCGTCCCATCTGAAAATCTTAGTTCATTATGATATTTTGTCTCATGCTGATCTAATTTGTGAGCCATGGTGAGAGACAGCCTGTGTTTGAAGAGTCACTGTATGTGTAGCACTAAATCCAGGCCCTGATGGGATGGGATCCCCCCATCTTCACTGCCCCTGGCCTTGGTTTGCCAGACCCTGTGCTGGGCTGGGGGTGCAGCCGTGCTTTAGCACCACCCAGACCCTGCAGCTCAGAGCATCCACCTCGCACTTGGGTGAGTGTAGAGCAGCTGAGGGGTTGGCCCTTCACAGGGACCTTCACCCCTGCAAACCTCTTGACGACAACAGCAGCTAAGGCGAGCAGAACTTCTATGAGCCATGCCAGAGGAGGAAGGCTTTGGAGGGGAGCAGTTGTGGGGTGCTGGCTGAATAGCAGCTGACAGCAGAAGGGCTGGAGCACTGCAAGAGCAAATGCTCTGAACAAACTCAAGTGCACCACAGCCCAGGTGCTCCCAGGCCACCATGACAGCAAATGGCCCAATGCCAGAGTGTCCCCATGGACACTCCACAATGTCCCCATGGTCTCCGTGATGGGGCAGCGGTGACACCAATGGAGCATCTCACTGGTTGTGAGCTGGAAGGAGAGAGAGAGCTGTGGCCCCACTGTAGGCTGGCAGTGACCACTACCAGCACACCAGCTTGTGCCTCTTCCCTTAGCACAGCATAAAATACAGCTGATAGAGGAGTTTTGGTGCAATCTACAGACAGATTTCAGTGCAAGAGTCAGCAAAAGTGTCTTCTGCTTGAAATAAAAAGCCAATCAGGAGTAGAGACAAAGTCTGATTTAGAAGAGAGGGGGGGAAACCAATCCACAAAGAAAAGAGACAACAGTTTTGGCCAACACACCATGGCATCCATTAAATAAAACAACCTGTCATTTGCATTCACTTGGCAAGTGACTAGACCTGAACTTGGCTGCACACTTGATGATCCACCATTACTTTCCAGGGAGGAGGTTGAAATATTCTTATTCCTATTCATTAGGCCAAAGTAATTCTCTTAATGCCACTGAACCAGCCATGGACAAGATGCTGCACATAATGTCATTGGCAGTGTTGCTAAATGAAATCCCTCTGCAAGCAGTCAGGGGAATCAATACTCACAGTAATTTGTCCTTCCAAGTTTTCCTCCCACGCCATCTTATTTGTGGTGTCAGCCTGTGCCAGCTCCATCTACCTCAGCCATGTGTGGGGCATGGAGGGTCCTGGGGCTGGGTGGGTGCCCCAGTTGGGTGCTCTGCCTCTGCTACTCTCCTCCATTTAGAAGCCACCTCCCAGACTCATGAGCAGCACCTCTGTATGGCCCAACATGTTGTCATGGGGCAAGTAGGCTTTGTTGTAGGACTGATCAGGAGCCAAAAGAGATATGAGGTGCTCTCCCCTGGCTCCTTCCAGTATGAAGGGCTGATTTTATAACACATATCAGAATAGAATCATGACTTTTTCCAGTAATTGGAAATACTGCAAAGCCTTCATTAAATTATTAGCCAGAAATTCAGCTTCTGTTAGACGATGCTGCCACACCACGGCAAACATGTCAGGCCATCAGTGAGCACAGGGCCCAGGGACAACCCAGCCCTCACACATTAGCTGGAGTAAATCATTATTACTTCCTGAGCCCTTGCTTTGGAACACATTAACCATCAATATTGCAGCACTCAATATCGCTCAATATTATATCAAATCATTAGCAGAAGGTTAATCATTACAAAAAGAAGAGGTCTCAGCTGACAATTCACTCATTTGCTATGTGAAAGCACTACCATTACCACAGCAGCACAAAGGTTCAGGCTCGGTGGCACTGCTCGCTACCTGAATGTGTCACCGTGACTGGTAGGTGTAGGTAGAAGGGCCCCTGTCTGTCCACAGTCAGAAGAAGGGACACACCCAAGAGACAGAAAAATTCCATCCAAATCCCCATCTTCCCCAGCCAGCATGGGAGCCAGCTCAGTGGCAGAACCTTTCCCAGGATTAGGCCTGAAATGGGATTTCAGTTGCAGCTGCTGTCACCCCACAGTGCAGCAGCCAGGAGCCCTGTAAACCCAGGGAGGTCTGCACAGCAGGAGGGCCCCTTTAGAGTTCTGTCCTGTCATAAAAAAATATATATTACCAAGTTCAAACCCTTGTGTTTCTTTTCTGCTGGCATAATAACTCTGAAATGTATTATTGCTGAGACACTCGCCTCTCTCTGCCAACAACTCCCTGGAGAAAAACACTAGCAGAAGAAAAGAACTTTTTACAGCTTCTTCATAAAAGAAGTCAGCAATCCACTGGACCTAATCAACTTTTCCTAGAGATGATGGGGACAGAGCTTCAGCTGCAGTATGCCAGTAGGACCTCACTGGTATGTCACAGAGAAGGCTCCAAATGTGCTCTGTGTCTTAGCCGGTCTCTGCCATGGAAGCAAAATTTTGTGTTGCTGCCTCCTCTGCCAGCTGTGCTAGGAAAGGGTGGAGGATGAATATTGCAGTCTAGGAAGAACTAATAGGAAAAGAGAAGCATTTCAGTAAAACCACTCACTAACACTATAGATCTCCTTACCAGGTCAGCCTGCCAATGCATCGGCACAGCTGGATGGTGTGTGTGAAGAGAACCCACAGCTGATTTAGGGTAATAGCCTAAATCAGGTGGTTTTTAGGCTGCTCTTTTCACTCAGCCACAAAACACTGGTGCCAGAAATCTCAGCAAGAACCACATTAGTGGCTGGTCTTTCCACCACCAAGAGCTGTGCCGTCTGCAGGAGAAGACTTCCATTTCAGAAAGCACCTGATGGCCTCCGAGCTAATTTTCCCTGCTCCCAGAGATAAAGGCAGCCACAGATGTGGTTAGAACTTTGATTATTTTTTTTTAAATCATTTGAGAAATCATCTTGCCAGAGAACAGTTGGAAATGATAGTCCTAAGCAGCCCAGAGGCAGCTCAGCTGGCAGACTTCAAAATAAGGCCATTGTATTAAGCATTTAAACTGGAAAAATTAATGGTTTGGCAGTGAGACAGTAGATCAAAAACTGATGCTGTCCTGGGGTTTTGCAAGTAGGCAAGGACCAAGGGCATGAGGTGGGGCTGAGCTGGCCCAGCATGCTGCTCAGCTCTGCAAGATGAGTGCTGAGCCCGGGAGGGTGTCCCTGCCATGGGCAGCTCAGACCTCCACCAGCAGCACCCCATGTCACTTTGCCTTGCTGCATCCTGGTTCCCTTCACCTGTCACCAGGGACACCAGCACTCTCTCACCCAGCAGCATGTTCAGGCACGGAGTGGGAGAGCATCCTGCCCAGCAGGTCAGGGATCTCGATCCGTGCTGCAAAATCTGGATCCCAATGCCATTGTTTCTGGGGTGTGTGCTGGCTGCAGCAGCAGCAGTGAGCAGCTGCAGGCACCTGAAAAACCAAGCGTGTGAGGCAGTGGTTTGGGGCAGACCACAGGGGACCACTTCCTCCCTTCCTTCAATTCCTAGTAGAGAAATAGAAAGGCAAGTGTAATCAATTTGGCATGTATCTATTTACTATGAGCACATACAAAAGACTCATAACAGATCTCCTCCCCCACCTTTGGCAGTCAGCCTACATGTTGGCAAGCAAAAGATGTTATCTTAAAGATTCACTGCAATACCCTGAGTCATGCTGGAAGTCTGAATCCACCAAGAAGCCTGCTGAAGTCAAGGACCTAGTGCAGGGACGCTGCCTCCCTTTGCATTGCTCATAGCGACGTTCACCGGGTCGAATGCTCACACCACCAGCACCGAGGGGAGCTCACGGACAGCAACACTTCACCTGCCTGTTCCAAACAGTGGCAGATAGGAGCATCCAGTCCTGGCCCTGGGACCAAGATTACAACAGCACTGCTCCACCACAGCTCTGCCTCAGCCAACTGGGCTTTAATTGGAACTCCAGCTAAACCTTACCTTCCTTTGCAGGGCCCCTGTGGGCAAGTGAGGTTGCTGAGGTGGCTGCCTCGGGGTGCCAAGCTGTGGGAGATGCTGTAAGCCAGAGTATGCAAAAGAAGAGCAAAGGCAGTGGAGCTAAACTGATTTACATCAGCTGAGGAACTACCACACGGTTGGGCAACAGAGCATAGCCATTCAAGGGAGGAATAGCAAATTCAAAGCCCAGCATTAACACAACGCTCAGCTGAGCAACTCAAGGACTCTGAGGAGAAGAAATTCAAACCATGCAGCAGCCTTAAATCAGGTGGATTTGGAAGCTGAGCGCTTTACCTTCATGTTCCCATCAGGCAAATTTGGACTTACGCAGCAGAAACCTGAACTTTTCTGCAGGAAGAGAACTCCTTCTCCCAAACGGTAAAGTTTTCTGTAAAAGGGGGTAACTGTTCCCACTATTTCAGTGACAGTCACTTTTCAGAGTAGCCAGAGCTCAGCAGAAATAAAGTCCTATGGCCTCTGCAGATGACGGAATACAGCCCTCAGCAAACAGCAGAGCCTGGACCACAAAACATGCTTTAACCAGATTGTGCAGCAACAATTTTTTAGCCATCCCCAGACCAAAAACTAGCACAGCAAAACGCTGCATCACTGAAATCCGTTTGAGGGAAAGGGGGCTCACAGGGGGCTCTGCAGTCTGCAATGGCACAGAGGTCCCAGGTGTACATCGGAACCACATTTTGGGGCGAAGCAGACACAAAATGTATCACATGATGGTCACCTGCAAACTACTAGATGGAATTAGCACATTTGTGACAGCTGTTAGTTATTGCAGGGAGATGTATAGATCTGAAGGCTAAAGGATCAGATAAAATCATTTCGTATGAACTCCTGCAAGACACAGGCCACAGAAACATGAGTCCATAATTTCTGTGTGATCCCAGGCTTGTCTCCTAGGGAGATCTTCAATCTGGATTTGAAGATACCAAAGGATAGAAACTCTACCATCCTTCCAAATACATTAGTAGGGAATCCTAAGCATTAACAAGGGAGATACCCTGTTTTTACCTGTCTTCATCTTTCAGGCATTGTATATTGTTATGCTTTTGTCCTCCAAATTAAACGCCCTCTTCTCCCAGAAGCCTTATTTCTAAATAAGTACTTTGAGATGATGATCCAGTCACCTCTTAACCTTTCCTTTGTTATGTTAAATTAGTTTAAACTTCCTTCATGGCTCCCTTCAGAGAAAGTTTTCCAACCTCTGAACCTTCTTCTCCCCCAAGGCAGCCCCTGGCAACCCTTCCGGCCCCACTGCCCCACCAAAGGAGCTGCTTAATTGAGCAGAAAGACAAAGCTGATTAAGCAAATCACTCTGGAAGGTAAGGAAATATGCTGCTGGTCACACCCCCGGTGTCCTGAGGCTCCCACAAAACTTCCTTGTCCCAGATTGGATATGCTGATAGCCGACCATCATCCCTCCATGAGTGCCCTGCCAATGGCACCCTGCCTGGTGCCCCTGCTGCTGCCATCACCCCAGCCCTACGGCCCTGGCTTTCCCAGCACCAAGGGCACTGGGAGGTGCTGTGCACAGCCAAATCTGTTAAGCAATTAATTAACAGTGATAATTAACCTCTTCGATTACTTTTATGCCTTCCCAACAAAACTCTGGGGTGCTTTTGTTTACTTGCTGTGTGGCAACTGCTTGATGGATTTATACGAAGTGAATTAATAAATAGGCAGTACCCATGGAAAGAAATAATTGGAAGGACTTAATGTCACTGATTAAATTATCCGTTCAAAAAGCAAGCGTTTCAGCAAAGCTTTTTTCTTCTCTCCTACATCCGCACATCAGGAGCTCAGTGCCTGCCAGGCCACCTCTCCCTGCGCCGACGCATCTCTCCTTAAAGCCCTTCTCTGCCACAGCGCTTCAAAGGCACGTGGCGGTGGCTGACAGCGAGGATGACATTTGTCACGCTGACCTTCACCACCGCATCATTCCCCCTGCTGTCCCAACACCCGTCTTCTGCCCACGCCTCCGTGCCTGTCCCGCCGAGCCCCACACTGACATTTCCAGCTCCTCAGCGCAGGGACTGTCCGGCTTCA
>VZRV01007336.1:1358601-1417901 GCA_013398115.1 Falcunculus frontatus | reverse complement strand
GCCCGCTCGGTGCGTGAGCCCCGAGCTCCATCTAGCGGGGCCGGCAGGGGCCAGGCCGGGCCGGGCCGGGCCCGTCTGTAGAGCCCCGCGCTGCCGGGGACGCCGCTGCCTCCCGGGCCTGCCCGCCCTCGCACGGAGCCCTCGCCGCCGGTCGGCTGCCCACAGGGCCCGTGTCCGTGCAGAGGAGACCAGAGCCAGGCGGGCTTTAACTCGGGAGGTTAATCTCTACGATGAGCCCGTAATGACAGGCAAGAGAGCCCGTGCTGCCAAAAGGAGCGGAGGAACTCGGCCGGGGAGGGTGGTTTGAGGTGGCAGGGGCTGTCCCCGCACACCCGGCCTCAGAAAGAATGACTTCTAAAGGACCATCCACAAACATCATCCTACCTTCCGGCACACACGCATGATGCACACTGCATCCCATAGGGCCTTCCAGGGCAGAGCTGGTATCGGGGTGGTGTGGGGAAGGTATGACAACAACCCAGATGGCTACTGTACCTGGGGCAAAGCAAGCACATCCCAGGGTCAGAGTTTGGCCAAGGAATTCAGTGGGGCGAGAAATGTTTGCATCTTCTCACGCTTTCTAAACCCCAGTGCCTTAGTGACATAAATCCAGCACTGATACCAGCTGCAGGCTTTCTAAATCACTCTTTGCCTCTCCTCTCTCCAGCTCTTTCTCTCAAAGATTCCTCACTAAAACACTCATGGAAAAGTTCACAAGTTGCTTTCATGAGTTTGTAAGTTACTTATAATCTGCTGGCTGTTCAAGTATAGTTCCCTAGACTTTTTAGATTTTATTTTCTCTGTAAACTTGCAGAAGGGATGCAGACAGATTCAAGGCCCAGGTGACATTTCAGACAGTGCTCTGCTCCAGAAGTCACAAGGTCTGAGCTTTCAACCCCCTTCCCCATGGAGAATGAACATGTCCCTCCTACCAAAGAGAGAAGTCAATAGATAGTCAATTCTGGCATTACTTTTTGCCCAAAGGGCGCAGTATTTGGTGTTCCTGTGGGGTCCTGAGAACACACATGGCATGGGGTGAGAGGAGCTGTTGCCCAAACCTAGTGTCCAGATGGTGTTCGAAGCCCATACTCCAGATGAGAGGGAGGTGAATCAGCCCTCCTTCTGGCTGGATCTCCTTCCCCCACCATCTACCAGTGCTTAAAGAAAACAAGGCTGCAGCAAAGAACATCATGAGGTTTGCCCTGAAAAGTTAAAAGCAACAAAAAAGTTTACGTACCCTCTTTGTTTAAGTCAATGGGGCAAGAGTTCAGTTTTTTCTCTGCAGCATTGAAAGCAGCCACCTTTCTCTTTTCTAAGGAAGAGCAGTTTGTCACTGAGGCTTTAGGGAAAGTTCAGCTTCTGGAAGGACTGGTAACAGAGGGGCCCTGCTTCCTGCAGGATGGAGAAGAGCTGCAACCAGCCTCTGTGTTTCTCCAGTTTTGTGTTGACATTTTTATTTTGCATTGCTCCTTATCAGCTCAGGGCCAGCCTGGCCCACAGGCAGCTGATGACATTTCCAGTCATCGGCATTTTTCCAGTTGAGCTGAGATTAAGCCAGTGTCTTCTCGTAAGGACTTGTGCATTAAAGGACTGAAAGAGCGCTAACAGCCTCATCAACGACCCAGGCTTTCCCGTGGTCTCGAAGCGCTCCTGCCATCGTGCCTGCTGTGTTTCAGAGCTGGTGCCATCTGCATCTGGAAGAGTTCGGGGAGGGCTGATAGCTGAGCCAGCAGGGTGCTGTGCTGTGCTGGCACTCAGACCTCAGGCATTGCCGACACCGTGGCTGGCTGCTTCCACCTGGTGAATCAAGTGAGTGCAGACATCACCCACCTCCTCTGCCAGAAAAGACAGAATGAATTGTAAATCAGGGTCTGCAAAAGCTTCGCCAGTGATGCTCCTGCCTGTGCCCTGGCTGCCCACCTGTTGCAGCAGGGTTGGCTCTGACCTTGTTTTATGGAGGCTGTATCAGGACACCTAGACATCTCTCCTGGCTCAACCCCATGCCAGTTAAGTCATTGCAATGTCTTGTCTTGCTGTTAAGGGGGTCTGGCTCCAGTTACCCTTGTCTGTGTGATCTGGGGTGTGGACTAAATGTACAATGACCCTCCCTAGGAACAGCCTTGGGCACCTGATTCCCAAACTGCATTTGATGCTCCAGGGCAGAAGTCCATACAGAGGATACCAAATGGTCTTAGTCAGCTTTTCTGCACCTGAAAACATCACCACTTTAAAGCCTTTCAGTTCTGACTTCCCCAGGATGTATCAAGAACTTGACTTGAAAGAACACAGGCTGCAACCCTCTGAGACACCAAGCCTTGGGCATGTAAAAGTGTATGGAGAAACTCATTTCTCCAAGTACTGAAGCTTGATTTTATGTGATCTGGACATTGCCTTACGGGGGAAAGGGCAAGACAGTTAAAAAATGACAGTCTATCTTATGGATGTGCACACACACATCCCACAACACACCTGGCTCAGTTCATGCTGAGAAATCCCCTGCGAAGGCCCCCACACTGGCATTCTGGCAGGGGAAGCTGTGGCTTGCTCAAATATGTGTCCACAGATTCACAGCTAACAAACTAGGTACTGGCGTTTAGGAAGGCAGAAAAAATGGCATGTGTGTGTCTTGGCAGGTGCTATAATAACAAATAACAGTAATCATAATAACAAAAATTATAATAATCATAAGAAACAGTAATAAAGGACCCTGTATGCCGCCAGCTGGACTGAATTGCCTGTGCAGAGCAGTCCACGAGCTCTCCCTGCTCTGAAAGCAGAGATGCCACATTATCAAACATTTCCTTATCTGGAGAGAGCCAATGAGCGTGGGCTGCTTTCCCTGGTCTCTTTACTCCCAACAAAATCTTCCACCAGCAGTGAACAAATCACTAACATCGTAGTCATTCACCAGAAATCAGAACCCTGGCAAGTTATTATTGCCCTGCACTCTTCCCGAGAGGAAGTTAATGCCGAGCTCTTTATCCCTTCCTTATTCCTGCTTTCCCTGACACGCTTGATTTTTTTGCGTTTGCAGGTAGTTCTGCTCTATTCGATCACAGCTCACTCGCCTGTCTATTGACTTCACATCGTCCGTCTGTCCTGCAGAGCAACCGCCCCCACGGCAGCTCGCTCTGCCTGTCCCACCTGCATGTTCAACCTGGTGTTTCCTCAGCAATTCAGCTTTGGAAATACATTTCCTTCTTACCCAGTGCAAGGGACAAGCTGAAGCTGTGAATGCCAGCCTTGCCTTGCACAGCACTGCCCACAACTGGACTGCGGAGGAGGTGGCAGCCTCAGCCCTTTCTGAGAGGTGAGGAGACGAGGGCCGGCAAAGGAGGGCAGCTGGCATCCCCTGGCCAGGCACAGGGCTGATCTGCTCAGGATCCAGCCAGCCTCAGATGCAGAAGGAACTGTAGGCACTTCTTCAGCTGTACCCCTATGGGATGGAGGGCAGAGGAGCTTGGGAGTCAAGCAACTGCTCCTGCAATTGAATGTTAGAATTAAAATTAGGATTTGCCATTTGTTGTGCTCTATGTGTCCCTGGGGCTTCTGGCTCCTGGCTGGGCAGCAGAGAGCCCAGGAGACAGGTCAGTACCATGAGCCTGTGACTTACCACCCACCCACAAAGCAACCTGGCAGCTGAGGTGCCTAAAATAGAATTTTGGATTCTAAGAACAATGTTTCTATTTCCCCAGGAAGGCCCCCTGGGCCCCACCCTAGCAGCCCCACAGGTAATATCTCAGGGCTGCCATGGGCAAGGCTTCAACAGTGTGCTGCCTCGGCCAGCCATGCACCCCTTCCCTGGCCTGCTGCTGAAGCTCCTGTTGTCACTGCCTGTCTCTGAGGGGCACAGGGGTCCAGGAGCAAACTCCACTCATATTCCCCAGCGTGACATCTCGCTGGGTGGGCTGTGAGAGTGTTGGAGCTGCCTGAGCTCCTGCCAGCCTGGGAGCATTGTAGGAGAGCTCTGCCTGCTGACCCGAGCCCCAGGACATGACAGAAAGCCATGTGTGCTGACAGAGAGCACAGCAATGGCCTTCCTGTGTGCTGTTGGGATGAGGGTTTGGAGCTGTTATGTTTTCTGTATACAGTGAGATCAAAATACGAGCTTTCAAAATGACTTGAGATTAGCTGGAGGGAAACAACAGAGAGGGAGTGCACAGCACATCCCTGCTTGATTTAACTGCTTGCACACCATGCACACACTGCCCTTCTGCAAAGGCCAGGCAATGTAGCCCTGGTGGGCTCCAGAAAATTGCACCCTTGGCTGAGGGCACATGGGTCCTCTTCATGAGTGACAAAGGCTGTGCTGGGCTCAGCGAGGGCCAGGCAGGCCCCCTGGACCTAAATCTCACCTTCTGGTTCTGGTACAGGATCTCAACTGGGCTAGGGTACCCTGGAGCGAGGCTCAAGGTGGTCTTGAGTCCTCAGCAATAATCAGGTGTGCTGAAGAGAACCATAGAGAGCTGTTCCCAAAGCCACTGGAGGACAGGGGGAGAGCAGGAGCTGCTGTTTTGGCAGGGAACACCAACATTGCATGCGTGACACTGGACAGGCTGAGGAGCCATCCCCCCCACGCTGTGCACAGCCACACCAGCCTGCCTGCCTGCCTGCCAGCCGAGCAGGTCTGCGGAGCAAATTCCAGCTGTTTACATGCTTAAGATATGCAGATACATGAGGCACAGGCCTCAGACACCAAAATACCTCATTGTACTTGCAAATGAAGCATCTCAGTATTTAAGTGCACAGAATTTGCAGGTGCCATTAATTTTCCCCACAGTTTGGTATCTGGTGTTAACTGGAGGCAAGAGAGTTGTCAACAGGAGAGCACACCTGCAGTTTTGAGGCTGCCTTAAAATCAGTGACAAAACAGCTACAAAACCCAGAATCAAACTAAGGCAAGCTGGTGAAGCCTGCAGAAGAGCCACCCCAGCAGGACAGGGCAGCTGTTGTCACCTGTGGAGCCAGGCAGGCACAGTTGCTGTGTCCCTAAAAGGACCATGAGACCCACTTACCTGACAGCCTTTTAATGCTGAAGCTGCTGCCAGCCAGTCTGTTCTCTCTCCTGAAGAAGAACCTGGGTGATAAACACTCAACAGGAGCTTTTTCATCACAAAAGAAGAAAAAAAAAAATCAGCAAGTGATACACTCTTCTAGTAAAGCTTCTTTCCTATCAGACTGTCACAGGTAACTGCCAAAAAATGTTCAGAGTGGAAGATGAGACAAGGAAAAGCTTAGAGTGGTTCATTACACCTGAAAATGAGATACATGTTCAGAGCAGCGGTTAGGAAAGGAGTAGCATCAACATTGTCTGCAGGTCTCCAGGAAATTAATGCATCTTATCCAGTGTCACCAGCAAAGGGCTGGTTAAGGAAGTGGAAACTTTACCATAAAACATGTAATTCTTGGTGGGATATGGTGAAAAGAAAGAGCTAGGAGCCTCTTACTTCCCAAGGGAGGCTGGGTGAGTCATGTGCTGGCATTCACCTAGAGCTGATGGACTCTGCTTGCAAGTGGGATTTCTGCAGCAGACGGATGATTGGCTGCATCAGGACATCCCCTAGGAGAGGTGGGACGGATGGCAGTCACGATTCTTGTGCAGGTGAAGTGAAGCAGTTTTGGAAAAAAATGGGTTTAGTCAGGTCTAGTATTCAAATGCAAGGTTTTCATTAACTATTTTCATTAAGTATAAATAGTTCCTGGTGTTGGTATAGTATTTTCTTCTTATGAACTGGTCTGGATTTCCATCTGTGCTGCCTCCTCCGTCACATGGCATGGCAACACCTCACAGTCACATGCTTTCTCTTCAAGATGTTCCTGAGAGGTAGGAAGGTGCAATTAGCAGCCTACAGCATCAAGAAGCATGTGCAGGAGCATGTGACATTTCTGGTTTAGCCATGAGATGACCAAGTGTCTCAACCACTCTCCTTCTGGACCTGAGCCTCCTAAGACACCCTCAGAGGACACCACAAAGCACTGGGGAGAAGTTTCTGAGCAAACCAGCATAGCAAGGGCTGTGCTGGCTCCAGCTGCTAACATGGGGGAAGGGGGCTCAGGGAGCCTGAGGGGTGGGAAGGGGGAAGCCTATCTTCCTACATGCACAGTAATAGTGCAGAGGAGGAAGGAGAACAGTGTTCAGACACTGAAGTTTGGTCTCATCTCTATTTGGTCATAAGTGAAAGCTCTCGTAACAGCTCTCTGCAAGATAATCTGTGGTTTTTCCTGTGGCTAGGTTAAGCGACTTTCAGATTAGAAAGTGCTGAGGGGTGCTCCTGGTAGTTTATCTTTGATAATGCTTCCTTTAAGATCCTGTTCCAGACAATGCAAGTGATGATTCTTTTTATAAAACTTGGCCATAGAAGTTACAATAGCACAGGCCAGGTAGTACAAGCTCACCCGTGGAGATTGCCATGAGCCTGCAAAGCCACGTGTTACCTTTCAGAGAGGGGCTGGTAAACCAGGTGTATTTTAAAACCTCAAGATCAGTGTTGTAAATTGTGTGCTGACACCCAGCCTCCAATGGCAGACATAAGAAAAGTCCCAAATAAAAGGTCTTCTCTAGGAAGGACATGATATATGATAGAGAAGTCTCAAGAAAAAAAAGTGTTTGCAGAGATGCAGGAGCTTCACCCAGTGAGTCTGGAGCTGTCAGAATCCAGGTTGTCAGGATAAATTGAAGAAACACAGTTTCCTAAAGAGTAATGAGCTAAAATGAAGGAAATGTATTTCCTCAGCTCTGGAAAGGGGATATACTGTTTCACATAGTGGAAGAGCCTAGTGAGACATTTTGACATACATACTCAGGCATTGAAGAGCTGCAGCCTCTTTAGGAAATTAAGTAATGAGAGTGAATAGGAATAAAGGAAAGGGCCTCTTTGGAGCAGATGAAAGGACTCCAGATGTGTACACGGCTGTGACTGCTTCATATTGTTTGGGACTTTCAGTCCTGAAACCAAGAGACACAATCCTGATGAAATATGTAAGTCTTCACCTGACTGCTATAAAGACAATCAAACCTAATGTTAAAGCTCAAATACAGAAAGGAAATGCAAGAGGAAATGAAAAGCGAAAAAGAATCTCCCCTTGAAAAAAGTAATAAAGATATTCCACTTTCCCATGCTTTCCTTTATCTCACATCACTTGGGGAGCATTGATTCTGCACAGACTATACGACATATTGCAGGATGTAATTTCTTGGTTTGAAAAGAACAATTGGAACTGAGAGCCCTGTCATGCTTGTCAGCATCCCCAGCTCTTCAGGTCACACACTGTCACTGTCACTGCCACCAGGTGCTCCCTGGCAGCTCTGTCATGGCCACTCTGGAATAAACCCAGCATAGGACAGGAACTACCTTGGGTTGATTATTAAAAACTCAAGCTATACTTACATTACAAAAACCTCTTACAATGGTCTGCTGCTCCTTGCAGAGTTTGGGCAATGAAATGAAACTGGGAATGCAAAACTAAAGATGATGGACCAAGCAGGTCTAGTCCCCTCTGTGGCAAACTGCAGCATCTTTGCTCAGTCTGTGGCCATCTGCCTGGGTTCTCACTATTTGCTCCTTCCAGGGCCCGACACCACGTGCAGCACTTTCCACACACTTGCTGGGACCACACTTCTGGGGCTCCTTCAAACAGCCCTGTCAGACTGGCACAGGTGCTGGTCTGGAGGACATAGCTCCATTTGGGTGTAGTTCAGGCATGGAAGGACTTAGCAGGAGAGCCACTGCCAGCAAGGCTCATTCAGCCTGAATCTCAAACAAGAATATCCTACAGTCCTGCCTTAGCTGTACCCGAGTCTGTGATGACAGCACTTTGCATTCTTCCACCACTGCACGTTTTTTGTGGGCACAAGCAGGCTGCTCTCACCTGAAGAGCAACTCAGCAGGCACCCATAACCCCCTGGGCCCTGCACTCCAGGTGAGGCAAAAACACCTTTGCAGATAACACTGCTAACATCAGATTACATCCTTTGAGACACCGGGGCTCTGCTCCACCACATGCTGTTGGGGTGACTGCAGAGGAGAGCACCACTGCCTTCATTCTGCACCTCCACCCTGGGGAACAGCATTTCTCTCCTGCACAGATCATGACAGTAGGATTATTAGAAGTATGCCACGCACTCAAATAGGCCATTAGCAAGGAACAATCCCTAGGTAAATGATTAGCAAATTACCTGTTTGAAAACAGAAAGAGAAAACTTAATCCTTGATTGTTAACAGTCTGGCATCTTTCATACAAAAATTATAGCCAATAAACAATTTCACAATGCGGGCCTTGCACAGTAATATTTTCCTTTGCCAAGCCATTTTCCCAGAGTAAACAAAAACCTCTGAGAATGTTTATCTTGGTATAAAACCTTACAAGAAAAATAAACAGAATTATGTCCAAAATGAAAAATAAAATAGCATGTGTTGGTCTTACAGCACTGGGAAAGCCATAAAACTTAATAATCCAAGTGCAAGAGGTTGAAGCTATTTGCTGTCATTAGTGTATCCCTTCTATTGAATACCATCTTCCACTGCAAATCAAGTCCCAGACAGCTGGTGGAAAAACAAGAGGCAGAAGGAAAACAAGGCTGAATTGTGAAGTATATGGATGATTTGTTCTTATGGCATTAGAGATGACCAAAGTAAAAAAAAGAGTTTCTTTTATAGTTCTGATGTATTTTAAGAATTTTGCACCACAGGCTGCATTTCAATTACAGGACCAGGGTTTATCAACAGATGGGACATGATGCTTAAAACCCACCAGTTTTCCAGACAGGAAGTCTCACACCAGGATGGCCACCCATATAGGACAGGGTGAGTAATGTGGGCTGGGGGGCTGAGAAGGCAGCAAAAGAGTTAAAAATAACTGTCTGTCACAGCTGCATGGACTGCAAACTGGAGCTCTGGACAAGAGAGAACTGCAAGCAAGAATTGGATCCACTGGGATAAGCTGGGATCTAAGACAGAAAAATCTGCAGGTATACAAGGTGATGGTGAAGCCAGCTGTGCTGCCAGATGTCACAGGGATGCTGAGGTGCATGGGACAATGGATAGCCTGCAAGGTGGCTTCCAAAGTGCATGCAGGCACCAGAATGGAAAGATAACTGAGAGTCTTTTTGTGTCACTCACTGATTCTGAACAGATTGAGTCACATTGAGTCACTGTCTCTTTTCTGCTTATATCCCCCATCTTTTTCTGTACAGTTGAGATTATATTTAGAGTCACTAGAAGATCCATGCATTGTTTGTCTCTTACATACTCAGCTTAGACCAGCCCAGTGGGGATTCTGGCATTGGTTAAGAGCATCAGTCATAAAATCCAGCAAGAAGCAGGAAGAGACAGTTAGAAAGCTTGTGTTACTGGGGGGAAATTAAGAAAAAGAGTGCCTGCGAGTATTCAATTAATTGAGAGTTAAGCTGCCACCCAGCAGCCTTGTTCTCTGTCACCTGGCAAAGGCAGATGGCATCAGTGCTGCCTGTGGGCAAAGTGTGCCCAAAGCCAGGGACATACTCAAAGAGGCACAGCATGATCTCTGTGAAACACTTTGCTCCCCATAGCACAGGGCTGTGTGAAAGTAGCCAACATCACAGCAAACAAAGATGAGCAGGACTGGTAGCTTTTAAGGCATTTTTAATGGGAAGTGGTGTCTGATAAAGGCATCATCTTTTGGCATGTCATCATAGAAAATTTGCTACAGGCAGCCAGCTTACCAGGACAAGCAAAATATCACAGAAGCTTTACTGAATTTTTCTAAGATTGTTTGTCAACATCCTCATCTCCATCACCTTTGAAAGGGCCAACTGAGACCTTGCCTAATTCTAATTTCATAATTAGGGATATCAGGAATAGCTCTGCCAAGCAAGGTCTCATACCTGGCCAGAGCTGGTAGAGATAAAACAGACGAGCGAAGAGGATAAGGTTTGACAGGGAACAATTCTGAGTTCTAGAAATCTAATTTTGCTTACTAGAATCTCTTCAGCAACAGTTTTAGTTGCAGTCTGAGGGGAAAGGAGATGGAGAGGACAAGACAGAAACATTGTATAGAATGAGCAAAACATTGGGGAAAAAAAGGAAGAGAAAGAAACAACCTAAAAGCTGTATTAAACAGTAGGACCCAAGGGAGAACAGGAAAAAAAATGAGAATATTAACAGAGGAAACTGGCTGGCTCCACTGAACAAATGTTGATTAACAGAAAAATTAAATTCTGCAAGATTAAACAAGGCATTAAACTGGTTGGGAAAAAAAAAAAACCCACACAAAACAAAATCCCAATAATCAGATGCTCTCAGATATAAGTCAAGTGGTTCTACTGACTTGAACACTCAACTGGACTAAGAAAGTTATTTACTAAAACAACCATAACAAATGTATGCAAATGCTGAGAGCACAAATTGTAGAAGAATACACAGTTAAGGAGGTATCCTCTGCTGATGCTAGTACTTGTCTCTTGATTCAGGTGGCAAGTTTAAATGTCTGCAGCCACAGGCAACAGGAACATGCAGAGAAGAACCCCGTGTGTCTTGGATTTCACCCATCCATGTCCTTCTACGCACTTAAAGAATCACCCTTTAAACCTCTCTAGCCATCCGGCTCGGTTCTTCCTAATGGGGTGATGGCAAAGAACATTTTTCCCTAGCAAATGGAAAATAAAATTCAACAAAGGTTATTTTGAAGGCCTGCCTAAAACTGGTTGAAAGAACTTTTATGCCCCTGGAACTCAGGCAGCTCTCCTATCACTGAAAGAGATTGGCACCACCATGGAGAGATACACAGAAGCTGTAACCATGTACCACATGTCCCATGTGGAAATGGCAACAACAGTTACTTTGGGAAATATCTGTGAACAATTCCAGGGTCTGGTTCTGCACAAATTCCACTGGCACAAATGTGGACCAGCTCTGCCAATGTGGCAGTATTATAACTGAGACTCACAGCTTGAAATCAAACCTTGGCAGAGTACTGGCCCAGATCTGACATAAATCAGCCTCTCTGTTCTTGCTGGTGCTTTGGCACAAGCTGGCTGAGGAAGAGTTGTTGCTACCCCTTCAGCTGGAGTTTGGACCTAGTGCATTCCTTCCTTAGTGCTGCCACTCTCAGCACATGCAAAGCCTTGGTGCAGGAAAGTCACAGCTTGAGGAGAAAGGTTTCAACACACTTAAAACCCTAGAAAAAACAGGATTTTTTTCATCCGTGAAGTTCTTTTTAACATGAGCTGTATGCTGTTATGCTGTAGATGCTCTGACGAAGGACTAGACAGACAAGGGAGGGTGCCACATCAGATGCCAGCTGTGCTCCATGCAAGCCTTTGCCCTCCCTGGGGTCACAGGACAGGCTCATGGCACAGGTCTGCAGCTGGGAAGACCCTCTCTCTTCCCTCTCACCAGCGCACTTTCTCTTCTGCTGCAAAGGGCCATCATTACATCCAGCAGAGTTGCAATGGGGAAGCTGGAAGTGTTTGAAGTCCATGACACCCTCCCAGGAAACACGGGCTTCCTGAACACAAGGGAGCTGTGAAAAGCACTGTTCAATGTGACAGCATTTAGGGCTGTATCAGCTGCCAAGCCAGCATCAGCTGCCTGGCAAGCACCACAGTAGGGCCCCACAAATCAGATTTGCAGGAGTGCCCTGGGGTTGGCTGATTACAAGGGGGTTTTTCCACCAAGAGTTGCACAGTATGAAAGTAAACAGTTTGAAACAGGCAGGAGCCTGAAGCTGGTGCACAAGCTGAGCAGAAACCCTCAGAGCCAGACTGAGTTTACTTTGCAGGACTCTTGTCCACACTAGTGGATATGTTTGCCATCACAAATGAGATGTGAGGGGTGAACAAAACATGAGTCTCTTGGTCCTAAGGACATCTGTCAAGGGAGGTATTGGATACAGACAACTTCTGTACCGCTGTTCTCCCATGGAAGCACAAGAATTCACCTGAATATCAAAGCTACTTGGCTTGCAGGGACATTTTTAGCACAATACTTCAATTTTTTTTCCTAGATTCAGTGGTACTAAGACTCTTCACTGGCACCTTCCACAATTTATAAATTAGCAATAACAATAAAACAAGGCAGCCATTCATGGGCTGAACCTCATGCAAGCAAACATGACAATCACCTCTTAGCCCCTTAAAACAAGCAACCTGTATCTCTAGTTCAGACCTGAAAGCTGCAAAGTACCAGCCCCGTGCTTGGGCATACAGGCTCCAAGGGACACTGTGGAAAATGGCCCCCATTATTTCCTGCAGATGGGACAATTGCCTGTAACTATGCTGGGAAAAAGAGAGGTTGCGTTCACCTCTGCAAGAAGCCAGCTCCCAAATTTAATGAAGGTTTCTCCTTCCAATTGCTTCACCGAATACCAGAGCAACACTTGCTCTTGTAACAAAATGTCACTTGCTTTTCAAGTACAAACTAAATGAGCTTTCCTGAGAAAATAATTGCCTACTATTAGAAAGCTACTGTTGGAGCTTGAGAGGACTATTAAAATACAAAGAGAAATGTACCACATTCTTCCTGAATTGATACTTCAAACAAAATCTATTTTTGTTTTGAAATGTAGCACTAGAACAATGACCAGTTGCTTTTGTAAAGTTTCAGACTGAGAGCCATGCAATCATTTTCTAAGAGCAGCATTTCTGTGTTGTTCATGAAAATAGTGGGGAAAAAACCCCACAGGTCAGTCAGTCAGTCTCTGCCTTAGTCAGCAGAGGAGTCTCAATCCATCTCTCAAGTCCATGCTGGGGAATGCCCAGCTCAGGACCAGAGTGGACACCTCTGCTTCTGCCAGGGAGTCAACTTGCTGTTTCCTTAAAAGCAGATTTTCAACAACTATTTTCTCCATAAGAATCAATTCCTCCTCTTGCCATTTTGAGTGCTTCTTGAGATGGAGCACTTTGAGGGATCAGCTTTAGAATGCCCACATGCACAGCCAGAATTGCATCAGTAACAGCCCAGAACTCTCATCACAATTACCCTAGAGTGTCCAATTGCCTCAGGCCCATAACCTTGAGAATTCCCTAGAAAGGATAAGCTTGGGGTAGAGTTTCCCAAGCCATATTGTGCTGAACTTACATGCTGCACTCTCCTTTTGACTTTAAGCATCTGTTCTTTTCTGTCATCGCTCTGTCTTGATAAAGGTCTGGATGCGACACTTTCAGTGTACTTCCATCTCCCAGGAACACGAGGTATTAAAGCACAGTTTCATCTTCGCCGCAAAACCTTTGCAGCACATGTTGGCATGAAAGACTACACCACTCACTGACACTACTTACCCCTCGGCCTGAATTACAGCCAGTTACTGTGAAATGCTGCCCTAATTACACTGTCTAGAATAGCTGGGCCACTGTTCATTAAAAGAGAAGTCAAGAATCTCTCTCCCATCAATCTCTGCTGGTTGTTATTCTGATGACCGGGTCAGCATTGAGACTGCTAATGAAAAACAGAACCTGGGAGATGGTCTCACCAAAGACACAACTGCTACCTCGCACGTCACAACCTCAGACACGCTGGAGATGGAGACAAGCAAAGCAAACACCAGTGGAAGCACAAAACCCTCAGGTCAGAAAGCAGAGGCTAAAGACTTCCCAAAACAAATGGTGAGAGGGAGATGCAGCAGCCATCTACTTACTGCGAAGTGTCCAAGGCGTAGTTCTGTCTAGAGAGGCCATCACTCAAGCTACTGTGGAAAAGCCACTCTGGGAGCTGAACCCTGGCACTGGAAGGGCAGTGCCAGCCAAGGCAGTCCTGTTGGCACCAGCTGCAGCAGGCTGGCACAAACAGCAGCTGTGTCTGAACCAGGCGGTGGCGATGCCCAGTGTCTGACCAATGTAGGTCGCATCCATGCCTTGGCCTGGCAAGCCTGCCCGAGAGCTGACCACAGCCACATGGCACCTCAGCAACCATCATTTCTCATCCACGTGCTAATCATCAAAATAACACCAAACTCCAACTTAACCAGTTTCATAGATGAAGCAGGTATATATTTTTTTAAATCTCAGAAAACATAACAACATACATGAGAAAATTCTATTCTATACCCCTTAAATTATACTTCCTCAAACCAGAAAACAGGATGAAGAGGATCTGGTCTCCAGACCAGTGATCCAGAGCTAGAAAGCACTATAATTAGAATCAGGACTGAGACTGAAGACCCCGGGTTGTTTGCAAAGCTAATTAGCTAATGTCATTAGAAAGCAACAGAGAATAAGCAAGAGCCGACTCAGACTCTACAGCAATCTAAGCAAAGGACAGTTTAATAACTGTACTTACGATATGTTTTAAATGAAAAAAAAAACCACTTTATGGAGTAGATTTCATCCTGGGCAATACCCATTACATCTTGGACTTGGCAAAATGGCTTGGAAAAGAGGGTTTCATCATAGTAAACACAGCTACTTCACAGCAAGATTTATTAATACATCCAAAAGAAAGAAAGAAAATCATTTTGTCACACTATATACAGATAATACATACAGTGTTTTATACACATATTACATCAGTTTTTACACAAGAAAAATATACATAAAAATGTAAACTTTTGTATACAAAAACCCTTAAACAAATTAAACAAGGACCAGATAACAAAAGGAGACCAATCTATTATCATTTAATTGATTTTTTTTTTTTAAATGGTAATACAGTACATTCATTGAGAAGTATGAGGAACATGTGAGCCAACCTTTCCTATTTAAAGGGAAAGTACAAACACAAGCTTTCCTCCCCGCCCCTGGAATGCTGTCCGTGAGCCTCCAGCACTAGAAGCAGTGGTGCAAGTTGCCATTGCTGCCAGGGACCCTGAAGGAAGGGACCCTTCTTCTTGGGCACCTCCATGCACCACACTCTCCAAAAGCGACACATCCACAGAAGCAACCTGGGCTGGGCTGTTTGTGCGTATTAGCCAGTCTTCCAGCTAATACCATGAGACGGGACGCAGCAGTGCCCGTTTGTATGTTCCCTTTAAGCAGTCATTAAGTGGATTAGCGTTGCTGGAGGAAGTTGCTTATTTTTCCCAATGTATGGTATGCTGAACACATGTGTCAGGGATGAGAGGGAAGAAGGAAGGGGTGTAAGAGACTGCTAATCCTTGCTACCATGCAGTTACTTCAAAATCAGGTACGTTTGCAAGCTACAATTCACTGGTTCAAAATACACTGCCTCACCTTTGCTTTCCCACTGCAACTTGTTTACATTTTAAACTCTAGTGACCGAACAACTGTATGAGGCTCTTTGTTACAAGGCTGTTTCTGATATCAAAGCATGATCAAGCTACCTTTAAAATGACACCAAACACAAACTTCTCGGAGACAGCCTTAAAAAGAGAGAGCATTCCCTCTAAGACTTTCAGATTGTCCATTTGCCACCTTCTTTTATTAAGTCTAGGATAAATATATTTACCCTTAACTGCAAAAAGGATATTGGTTGAGCTTCTGACATCTGTTTTGCTCCACTTGCAGATAAACATTTATGGGAATTGGAGGGAAAAAAACTCAAAAAAAACCCCCACAAAAATAAACCCAAATTTTAAAACCTCAGGCATAAAATAAGAAGGGAATTATTTAACATGTTGGTGAAAAAATAGTTGCAGAAACTTGAACTTGTTGGAAAGAAACAGACGATAGATTCCAATGAAGGCTCCTCACATTAAATAAGTTAGACGGGTTACAGACATCTTCAATAAAAACATCCATCCTCCACAAAGTATGTTAAAATGAAACACAACAGTGATGCACTGGTATTTCTCCTAAAAAGGACAGAAGGACATGAAATCTCCTTAGTGATATCAGTACTATTGAATGTAGGAGGTGAACAATGATTTACGAAAAGTAATGAGGGAAAAAGAAAATCATGAATCATTAATTATAATTGGACAAAAGGGGGATGGGGCAGAATGCAATTACTGTATGCCTCAGAAACACCCGAAGGAAATAAATACTTAGAAACTTGTGTTTCCATTTCTTTCACCTAAACAATGGTGGGAATAAGGGCTTGTCTGGTTGCTTTTGTTTTTTTGTTTCCTTTTTTGTTTCCTTTTCTTTTTTAAAATAACAACCCTTCTAGTAAAAATTCAAAAGACAATTACAAATGGCTTTAGATAATTAAAAGTCTCCTTTTTTAAAATAAAACTTTGATAACACATTTCTCCATTTCTTCTATATAATGCAGCTTCAGTGAAAATAAGTAGTAAGGGACAGCAATTTGCAAAAAAAAGTGTGGAAAAAAATTGCCAACCAAGGTTTGTAACATATACATATGTATATGCAGGACATCTACACTCTATATACATATTTAATATATGTATGCATGAGTATATATCAGGAGATAACCAACAGGTACATTCTCCACATACATCAACTGAAATAGCATAATAGGCGTGTGCATACCAATCTACATGATACACACGCAGTACACAGACATACCCATACACACGCCCCAGCATATGTATCATAGAAATCGGGTGTGATTGCATGAAAGCTCTGATGGAACGGTACACCAGTTACCTTTTTCTAACAGAAATGCAAAGAAGACAAAATTCCATGGCTGAATTGCGGCCAAGAAAAATTGTGTCATAGCCATATTGAAAACATGGAATCCAGTATGGCTCGATGACAGAACTGGAGCAGCATTCTCCTCTCAAACTGAAGCCTAAGTTACACAGCACTTCAGTGTGACTGAGCAGGTTGCTGACAGCTGCTTTCTGCTAAAAGGATATAGAAGCTCCATTTAGCCAGAAAACAGAAAATAAAACACTTAAGCCCACAATTTACTTGCATAAGCGAGATCACCCAATACACAATTAGATGCAAAGTGCTAGCATGTTAATGGTCAACTCTGCACTCCATTTTAAAATCTGTTCTATGGTAAAGTGTAATAAACTGTTTCTTTTGATATGTTTGATGACAACCCCATTGCTCAGAACAGAGCACAGGGCTGCCTTCTGCTTACTGTCTGTGTTATGGGAAACACAAACCAAACTTCTTTTTTGTCCCTAGGGTTGAAAATTGGAAGGTAATATTTGGTGGGTGCAGTTTTCTCATTCTGACCAGTTAAATATGATGCTGGGATAACCTTTTAATATGCTAGGAGGCTTTGCATCAGGTTCCATGAAAAGTTTGTATTCATCTGCAAATCAATCACAGTCCTACTGAATCACAATTGAAGCTGGGGAAGTTTGCATAAATTCAAGCAGGTGCTCAGGGCCCAATTCAGCTACCACTCCAGTCACTAAGAGAATTTCCCTAATGCATAAGCAGAGCTGGATTGGGCCATTAAAGCTGATTGCTGCTAGCAAGAGAAACTGCAGAGATGCAGGGACAAGGAGGAGCTGGAATGGAGGCAATGGAGCAGAGAAGCAGAAGAAGTTGGCATTGCAAGAGGCCTCAATGAGACTAAATATAAAACAAAAGCAGAGACATAGCAAGGAAACTACTGTGAGGGCTGAGGTAACAAACCCATGGTGACCAAGCTCAGATCTGTCTCTGAGTCATCCAGACCCCTCAGAAGAATTTAAAACAACTTGTCTGGCACAAGTGCTTACCTTGCACAGATGTTATGTGGATAGTCCCTCCCTACCTCACACACTTACTCATGTTACAGCTAATGTACAGGTGTGTGATACAAGGTATATTCCATCTATAAATCTGTATGCATGTATATATAGATTTAGATTGATTGCATTCATACATATTTATTGTACATGGTGAGGGCAAGTCCACATTCAGCAAAATGCTACCATTATCTCATATACAGATGTATCTCTCTGTACAGGTGTACACAAAAATGGGTCTATTCTCCTCCATAAAGGCATAAAGATTTGTGCACCTAATTCCCATTACCACCAAATAAGCAGAAGAAAAGGCCTCTGACAACTTCCACCTCCCTACCCTTTTGCCTGTATGCATATGTGCCAGAAACAAATTGTGGAGAGAAGGACGGGGGGATGCCTGGGAGGGTATCAACATAATGATATGGAGGGGAATAGTAAAAAAATAAAAATTGTAAAAAAATTTCAAATTTCTGTTCAATACTGGAAGCTCTGTTTTTCTAAAAAGGTTTCTAAAGTCACAAGGATCATCATACTTAAAAGTGATACTGTATGAATAAATAACGATTAGGTTACTTTCTCCAACCTAAACAGAACAGTATGAAGAATCTGCAAGAACATTTCTGACTTCTCACAATTTCAAGTGAGAGCTCCCATAAAGAAATCTTCCTTCTCCAATTACGAAAAAAAGGTAAGCGGTCACAATCAAATTCAGAATTTCACAGCCTAAGTGAAACTCCCTTGACTGAACGCGTATTTTGTTCTGCAATCCCTCAACGACAATTTTGGGGCAAAATTGATGCACACAAAGATCCTCAGAAGAGAAAAAAAATCTACTTTGAAGACAAGATCCTTTTATGGAATGGAGACCACTCCACAAACAGTACCCCTTACAATCTAATTGGAAAACACAAGTACACTGATTCACAACATTTTCCAAGTCAGACCATAGGAGATCAGGGTATTAATTTGCAAAGATACAGCAATTCTCATGCCTTTCCATCCCACTGAATGCAAACCGTCCCATTCAGTTTCTCCTGAAAATTCATTTCTTCCATCACTCTTCCTCCCCCATTTGTTTTATTTAAAGGCTGTCTTTGGGAGCTTGGTATTTTCATGGCATTTTAAACAGGGTTCAAAGCAACTCATTTGAAAAACAGTAAAATTGACATGATATCAGAGTTAGCCTTATAACAGAAGATTATATAGTAGAGAGTTTCAGTTATTTATACAACAGTGAGGACATAACAACCCCCTACTAAATAATCACATTTCTACAATACATTCCATCACCTCTTGACTACTTTTCTCTTTACAAAACTATGACCTACATACAATATACACATTCGTATCGCACATACATCCCCCCCCAATGCATATTTTTTGTGTGTATATATAATACATACATGCACACAAGCAGTCTAATTCTATTTATAAGTCACAGTGGGAATTCCTTTGTGAGGAAAGGAGGGGAAAATTCCTGAATAAGACACTGTAGATTCCTAATGTTCCAACTTTTCAAATTCCAACTCACAGAGCTAACTGGAAATAAATACATTAAAAAAAAGAAAAGGTCTTACAAACTTGGTTCACAACTCCCAGCTACAGTAGTTGGATTTTTAAATTTGATCTATTTACCCTGTAACTAAATTTCTAATCATAGGTACAAACCACGGATAAATTATTGCAGAATGTAACACTCAAAATTTAAAAAGAGTTATAGGAACAGTAATATAAGGGTTAAAAAGAGTTCTATACTTGTTGATACAGGATACCATTTTATTTTATTTATATATATATCTATATATAGATATAGATATCTGCAAGGTAGCAAAGAATAGCTGTACACCTTGACACGGCAAAGATCCAGTGTAAAAAGGTGCTTCACTAGTTTGTTTTTCCAAAAAAGCTTGTATATAATTTTATAGCTATTAAAAACACATATGCAACATAATTCATTACACTCAATACAGCTTTAGTATAAAACTTATAATTTATGAGGTGATGTTAATAGCATAAATTAATATACCATTTCTCTTAAAATCTACAATAAGTATTCTGAAAGCTCATTGGGGAAGGGTATCTTTAAATAAAAAGTTTAAAGCTGAGCGTGATGAAAAAGATTCTGTATGTTGAACTTGAGATGAGAGCCCCGAGAAAAGAGTCCGTAAGCCAGACACCGTTGACTATAAAACTGAACAAAGATTTCTCCTTCTTGCGCTCTCACTTAGGTGACGCTCTACCTTAAATTATTATTTACTTTTAAAACTATTTACTTTTTTCTCTTTTTTCTTTTTTTTTTTTTTTAAATTTTTTTTTTTTTTTTTTTTTTTTTTTTTTTTTTTTTTTTTTTTTTTTTTTTTTTTTTTTTTTTTTTTTTTTGTTAACTGCCCTTATTTCCACAAGGAATCCCTGAGACATACCCAAAACTGTACAGTGAAGGTCATCACTGTTCAGAGAAACTGGTTCAACCCCTTCTGGTAGGATGTAGCTATTTTGCATGAGAATCAAAATGTCCATCACTTCAGAATCAATCTATTTGCACCAGAACCAACTACACTGTTTAAGACGCAGGTTAGAGAGTCATTTCAGGGTAAATCAGTCCACTCCAAGGTAGAAGCCAATGCCATCGCAGTTAGCTACATCAGAGCAATCTGCACCAAAGTTAAAGTTTTCCAGAGGATATCTGGGAACGTTACCTATCCAGAGTTCATCTCCGTGGGCACCAGCTGACAACGACAGAAAGCAGGTTAAACATTAGCATTGCTGGACCAAGTTCAACATGCCTACGTGCTCGACACGCGGGGGGTAACTCTGGACATCTCACTGTGTGTGTGTTTGGGGGACTAGCAAGAGGAAGAGTAGGAAGAACGCATTTTTCTACAGCAAGTCAGTACAGTTTTATGGTTAAAAGCCCAAGTTTCATCCTATTCGCTTCCAGGCTGAATTCTATAACCTAGAGCGGACTGAAAAGGTGCCAACACTTACTTCAAGGAGACAGATACAGAAAGCCTTCTCCAACTACTGCTGACAACTTATAGCCACGCCCACTTTGTCCTTTTATGCTTCCACTACATTACCTCATTCCACAGTAGCAAGAGGAGCAGAGTAAAATAGGGGAAAGCAAAGAAATCAACAACTGTAGGATGTAGCAGAAAAGCAAAAAGAAAATAATCACTACTGTTTGGGTTTTTTCTTAAAAAGAGGCTGAAGACATGAGTGAGAAAATTGTTTTAAGATGCATCTTTTCTAACTCCTTCTCCTCCCCAAACCTTTCTTTCCCAACAACAGTGTTTTTGTCTAGTTTTAAAGACAAGACTGAAACTTTAACTGATCAGAACTAAGGTCCGTTATGACCAGACCTCTCCTTAAGACTAAGTTTAAGTTTAGTGAACACAAACATGGATTTTTGTCACCAACCCTCCTTACTTTTATTTGGGCTTGAGCATATTAAGAAAGAGTAATTTAGATTTTAAAATTTGTGACTTTCTACTGATATACACCTCAAAAGAAGAGGAACTTCTGAGAAGGTAAATTCTTGCTAAAAATGCCTGTATATTCACTGCTAGTGTGTGCACTCCCATGATCACTGTTGTACCCTCAGCATCTAGTTCATGACATATTAGCATGCTGTGAAACATCTCCCTACTCACTGATTTGAGAAATACTTTGATCTATTGCACTGTCATTCCAGCGTCCAAAATGTATGTTATGAATTGCAGGAATCTCTCCTCCTTTTCATTTTGCAGTCACATTCACTCAGAACCATGGAAGACTTACCAGCTGGCACAATTTACATTGAAGAAGTGTCTGAGAATGGGAAAACAGAAGCAAGAATGATGAAGAATGTAGAGTGGAAGGAAATAAAGGAGGTACAAGAAGTAGCCCACAAATCCCCATCATTAAATGTTACCCAAAACATCAGAAAGACCTTGTGACTAGAAGGTGAGAAAGGCTTAAAGATCCAGCCAGCACACTAGCCCCAAACTATTCCTTCAGTTACTACTTCTACCACCACTGGACCTTGCAAGAAGTCTGCACAGGAGACTCCTTCACTGTGAAAATACAAAAGAAAAAAGACACCAGTTCCACCAGGGAAGCTGCCCGGACAGCCACAGAAACGTCTCACTGCTGAAGACCACTGCAGGTAACTTTTCTATTGCTTGTCAGCTGAAAGCACCTCCTGCCACCATCCTGCGCCCCGCAGCTCTTGAGAGGTTAACTGCAGATAGCTGGCTCTTCTAAACATTTTTCCCTCTTCTCTGCCCAAAGGCTCCTACTGTTGGAGAATTCATGAGTGATTTAGCTCACTGCAGCACAAAGATGGGGAGAAATACCCTTGGAGGCCTGACAATGCCTACAGGGAAACGCAGCAGCAAGGAGGCTGCAGGAGCTCAGGGAGCAGCCAGAGTTCAGAAGCAGCCTAAGTAGCCACCAGGGCCAGATTCTCAGGGAAGAAAACTGCCCACTGGTTACTGTACACCTTTGCAGGACTCTCTTGGCAAGTAGATTCAATCCCAGACTGTATTTAGATGTGGTTACAGCAAAACGAAGCTTCAAACTGAATTTGGCTACTGGTTTGCAGGTTCAGTCCTAGGTCTTTCATCTTGGCCATGCCCCAAAGCCAGCAGCAGCTCACAACAGAGTATCCTAATTTTTCAATATTCATCTTCCTTTTATAAAAAAAAAATAAATAAAGAGCCACTTCCCTTGGCTTCTCTTTGCTATTAGGTACAATTGCCCTTTGACAAATTCTTTTCTCTGATTTTTGCCTAGCAGGCGATAAGCTTCTCAGGGCTTTCAATGCTTTCGAAATGAGAACTGCAAATCCCCATTTTCAGTCGGAAATCTAGCTGTTGCCATTTTCTCCACGGTGCCTGAGGCAGACCTGCAACTGTGCTACCTCCCAGCATTATCAATTGAAAGCCTTTATGCTCAACCATAGAGAGAAGTATGCTACTAACGAGAAGGGATCTAAGCAAGAACCTGGAGGAACTGGAAGGCAGGAGGAGACAAAATGATCCATCTTTTCCTGTATCATAATTATGAAGCCAAAGAACAAATCAACTTTGAGGTATCTAAGTGCATATAGTTCCCCTCAAAGCTGGTGTAAAGTCTTCCTAGGTAAAAGGAAACATCAAAGCGTGTCTTAAAGAATGTCTTAAGCACCAGGAGAGCATGAAGCTATTCCTGATAAGCCTCTGTACACTGTCAAAATTCATCTTGTGTTAAGTACTTTTGTACAGAGACTAAATGAGGTGCTATTATTGCCAAAATTATGTAAATGATATTCTATTCTAATTTTTTTCATTCTTTAAAACTCCAATCTTACGTAAATAAATTAACTTTTAGGTTCAACTAGCCTTATTCCATTTCTCAACACGTAAAGGGCACAACAGGTATTGAGCATCTGAAATTGCTATACTGGCTCTTTGGTGAAGGGGTGACAAGAGTGCTAATTGCTGTAAGAGCTGATACTCAAACACATTTGTGAGGGAGCATGGATTCTACTTGGGAACCATATAAATAACATTTGTGAGGGAGCATGGATTCTACTTGGGAACCATATAAATAACAGCCTCAAGGACTACCTTAACCAGGCCAGCAGTATTTCCCAGAGGAAGAGGTGTGACATATCTCTGACTACACATACCTCTCAACTGGATCTCTCACATCCAACAGTAAGACACTGATGCACTGAAGTCAACAGGTTGTGTGGGTGTAGAAACCCACCTGGAATGATCCACCTTGTAAAGCTAAGATCAAGACCCGTAACTGCTTGGTAGCCATGTAACCATGAAATTGGTGGCAGTGAAAAAATGAGAGGTGAACCAGGAAAAGGCAAGAGTGGTGGCCCGTTTCAGAACACTGTGGCAGACAGGACAGAGGGATTCCTATTTCAATTGTATACAAACCGAAGTCTATTTTTGAAAGTGCAGCTTTATTGCAAACTTAGTTTGCTCATTGAAAAATGTTACGCAGTCACTTTTCAGGGAAGAGTCATCAAGCAATACAAAAATTGAAATCTAGGTGGGGGAAGAGACTTGATATCCTAAGCTACTTTAAAGAAACACAGGTACATAAAGGCCATTGATTTCAAATGGGAATCATGGACCTGCATAGCTCTGACAGCTTTTGAAATTCCCTGTCTAAATCAATGCACAGATTAGGAGCTGGGTTCTGAGTTAGACCAGTACAAACTCACCGTGACCTTAGATCAGAAAGCTCCTCTGTAATTTATACCAATGCAACCAAGCAGAACTTGGCTCTCAGTTCCTATCCTCTCTTCCCCCCCAGCATTTGCTAAGAAAGAGAAATATGATGTGGGGCAAATAAACTCTGCACTAGCTGCAGCTTCATTAGAAGTTTGATGGGCACAAGAACCATTTCAAGACCAAAGCCCTGAAACCAATACATAGAAATTAATACCCTCTATAATTACATGAATACACAAGCAGATTAAAGAATTAACCATTTGGTATACTAGTTCTCCACTCTTTTTCAGTCAGACATCCCAGCACATTGAAGAAGGTATATGAACACAAAGAAAATCATCTGCAAATCAAACAGTTGTCTCCTCAAAAAAATATGGGTAACATAATACAAAAATAAATAAAAGCCTTGTCAGATTTGCCTCATTCACAATATCACTGGGCATTCCTCAATCAGCAGGACAACCACAAGCAGGATTTCATAGGCTTCAATTAAACTTTTTATGTGATTTAAAAACATTAAGTGTCACAAACATATTTAAATCACCACTTAAAAATATTCGGCTTATATTATTAAGATCTATTTTACCGAGTATGAAATAATGACTTCATAACAACAGAAGCATGAAAATAATTTTTGTTTCTTCCACCCACATACACTTGCAATTTCAGAAAAGGACATATGCATCATCCATATTCTTTTATATTTAAAGAAGACAGATCATTCAAGAAAAGAGGGATAGTATGATTGCTACAATAGTAAGAAGACACAAGACCTATCCCATTAAAACTCTGTTCCTTAGGAAGATGGAAGGAGAAGCTTGGGTCAGATATTTTGGTGTGTGCCTGACTGCTAATGAAATGAATTTCTATAGCAACTAAATTTCATTCAGTGATCCTTTGCTCTAAAAGTTTATTAGGCCTCCCTATTACATGTGCTTGGTTATCCTAATTTCCTGAAATAGACTAGAATACACACAGATAGGACTTTTTACTGTAAGGTAGAATAAAATCCATCATCTACAGTACAAGACTGAAATGTAGAATTTTCTATTTTCTCTCATCTGCATCTCTGAAACAAACCAAGAAGAGTAGAGACTTACTTTAAACAGGAGCTACTTTTACAGTCAAAGTCAGAGTACAGTAGCAAGTGTGAGCCCTATAGAGTCATAAGCAAATTCCTTCTTGATAAGTAGATGCAAGTAGACACCTCAGAATTTCTTCTGCTCTTACCTCTTGGTTTAAAAAACAAAATTAAAAAATAGTAATTATTTTAGAAAATCTAAAACCTAGCTGACTCCTTTCTTTAGGAACTGGAATTACTACCAAAGAGTGAATACTATTGTTAGCAGGTGATCGATACAAACAAAACCACCCTGCAGACAGAAGGAATTCTTAGCTATTTTGCTTTAGTGATTTCTCTTCTGGTTAGCCATGACTGCTGATAGGTACCTGCTAGTTGCTTACATACATTCAGCTTCCCAAACAGAGCATCAAACCCTACAAGTGTTGAAAAAACTATATGGCTCTCAGGGAATTAAAAACTATCCAAGAAAGTCTCACTAGTTAACGTATTGTGAGAAATGCATCCATTTGAAACTTACAATGGGTCTGACTTAGACTTGTGTGGATGGGCAGAAAACCAACCTAATTCCTTCTGTTTCAGCTGGGAAATTCCTGTCAGCCTGTCAGGCAAAGAGTTCTGGACAAAGACACACTTGAAAAGGCAAATCATCAATGCTACAAGGCCACAGTAATTCAGCAAGGAAGGGAATTTCTCACAGGAATCTTCACTAATTCATGATCTGTATTTCAATCCTTCTGTTTATCTTTCTTTTTTTTTTCCTGGGCTAACTTCATATCAGCCTTCAAATTTATGGGCAACCAGTCAACTGATCCCTTTGCTACTCAATGAATTAAAAATCATGATAATAAAAAACCCCAAAAATCAGCATGCAGTAGGAACAGTGACCAGTTCTGGAAGGGGACAACTCCCACTTCTTCACCAAAAGAAGAAAAGGAATTGCTGCTCCCTGCACCCCAAACACACACACGCACACAGAGGAGGTCAAGAGACTATTTCAAGAAACTGCCAAACTCATCCTTGAATCATGATCTTGACTTAGGACTTCAGTGCACCATTCTCAAATCAATGTGTGCAGCCAAGTTTTCCATGCCAGATGCTACCTTTGGAAAAAGAGTAAATTAAAAAAAAATAAATAAATCGAGAGACTTCTGCCCACTGGAAAACTTTCTACCAGATGCTAATGGGATGGCAAGCACTGATCCGAACCCTAGGGAACAGTAACATGCATCAGTGATCTGAGGTATCTTCCCATTTCTAGGTCTTACTGCCAAGATCAATTACATCCAGTAACTGTGCTGTATCCTTAAGGAATTATTGGGGAACAGTGAACCTGCCTGCAATAAATGAGCACCGGTGCATAACAAGCACATGTGAATGCTACAGCAAGGTTCACAGAGGGCTAACCCTGGTCAGTACGGAAGCAGGGGTTTTCTTCTCAACCCCCTCTTAAAAAAAAGGGAAGAGAAGTCAGACAAAATAGAGAAAGGAAAAAAGAAAAGATAGAAAACACAGGTCCCCCATCTACCTGCAGGGAGCCAGGCAGACAAGCTCAGTTGGAGGTGGTGAAGGGCGCGGATGCGTTATTGGTACTGGTAGCGGTGGCACCGGTCACTGCGAAGCCCGTGGGAGGAGCTATGGAGCTGTGGCTGGGCTGCAGGTCCTTGGGAATGCCACTGTGGGAGCTCAGCTGGTGCCCAAAGGCTGCGCTGAACTGAGGGAGCTGTTGTTTAGGGGAGGTGGAGCCCATGAGTTCAGCGGAGGCAGGACCCATGCCACTGAAACTGGTCTGCGGTAACCCCGGAAGCACACTGGAGCTGTTGGGGGTCACAGTGGCGAAGGCAGGCTGTGTGGTCTCTGAGTGCGAGGTGGTAGGTGGTGTGGACAGGGAGGTGGACAGGAGGTGTCCATCTGCACCAAGAAGGTTGCTAAACGGAGAGGGGTCCCCAAGATTGACAGGAAGATTTCCCCAGTGAGTTCTGGGGTTGACCACCCCGCTAAGTGGCACATCCAGCTGAGTTGGGAGCAAGTGCTGTGCCATCATGGGCATCTCTGCTGAGAAGGTAGCTGCCAAGTTATCACCAGAAAAGGATGTGGTGTGAGGGGATGTGATATGGTCGCTGTAGGGAGACGGCACATGCTCACTGTCATAATGGCTTCCATGGGGTGAGGAGTGTGAATGGTCACTGCTGTATTGCTGTCGTGAGGTGATCAGGTCATCTGCCTTGCTCAGCAGCTGGGCAGGGTGGGGCCTCTGGGAGGCATGGCTGCCATCATGAAGTCCATGAAACTGTCCCGGGAAGGCTCTCTCCCCAAGGCCACTCTGGCTTATCAGAGTGGCAGAAGTAAGGCCAACGTTGGCTGGGGCTGAGAACTGCCCCTGGATCTGCCCTCCCAGGGGCGTAGGTGGGTTGGACAAGGTAGCAGAACGGAGCAAGTTCTCATCCAGCTCCAGACCGGAGAAATTATCATGTACTATACGCCCATTCAACAGCTCCCCCAGATCCGTGTTAACCTCTCGACTCAAGGACTGCATTCCCGGAGCTCCAGCACCTGTAGAGAACACCCCTATCGCTCTATCTGACAGCTCCTGAACTGGCACACCATCTGTCTGTGTAAGTACTCCAATGGTACTCAGGCACTCAAGAGAAGTTACAGCCTGTAGGGCCCGTTCCAGTTCTTCAGCCTCTTCTGTGGTCGGAAGAAGATCTCCATTTTTACCTGCAGAAACAGGGACACCAGCAGTTAGTGCACTGCTCTCAGGTGAGCCCGGCCCTGGCACTCAAAGGATGCAGATGTACAGACAGTTCAGTACAGAGCTGCATTGTACGACAGCCTTCCAGCATGGCTTGCAGTACACACAAAGTATGATTCATCAGTGTTCACTAGCTAAGCAAGGTAAGAAAACCGTGAAATTACACCTTCCTCTTCAGTGGAAATCCCCCTCTCCCCTTCTCTTCCATATACTACAATAGGAGATGCCTCTTAAACTTCCTAAACTTAAAGTAAAAATGCTTAAGTAAGATTTTCTTCAATGCTGCAATAACACATAGTTTACAACCCCTCTTTCTACTTACCACATTACAGCCTGGACCTAAAATTTCCACAGACAGTATAATTTAGGTTAATTTCAATTCAAACACAGTCTGATGTCATGTTATATCAGAAAATGACCAAAGAAATCACATACCCAACTCCAGGCTGCTCTAATTTCTTTGTTATATGTGATAGGTACTGAGCTTTAGAATGCAGAAATTCAAGTACGTTTCTGATCAAAAGCTAGTTTCAAAAATGTATTTAAAGATTTTATTCTCACTGTCTTCTCTTTTTATCAAAGGCCAACATTGACTGTGATTCCAGCCCCACTCGATGGCAGAAAGATGCCATTACTGAGAATACTCTTGATTAAACTGTAACACTGACAGGCAGTAAAAATGTAAAATGAATTATTAAAATACTAAACCAATTACAATTTTCAGAGCAGTAATTATATGAGCAAACAGAGAACTATGCACACAGCCATCTTAAAGTCTGCTTTACTTCAGAGCTCACAAACAATAGAGCAAATGCACACTTCCTTCTCTAGAATTTATTACCACTGTAGGAAAGCAAGCAACTCCTCAAAATGCAGTTTAGAAACACTCACTTCTTCAGTTCAATGACTCTGTTCATGCTAGCATAAAATAAAATGGTACCTTCAAAGAAATCAAAATCTTGCAAGTCATCGGGCAGCCGTGGCAGGACATCAGAGAAGTCCTCCTGATTCAATTCCAAGTCATGTGGAATGTCTGTGATTTCATTGGCGATATCATCAGGCAGCTCATCAGCACTGAGCTCTGGTGTGGAGGGGCTCCTGAACAGAAAGGAACATTAGTCCCTGGTGTTCAACTCTGCTTCTTCCAAAGGACAACTACCAGTGCATAGCTATCTACAATGGATGCTTCCCCATACATTTTTCCCCCATTATCTAGGAAGAAAATGCTTTTAGGAAGTTTCTTTAGGAAGCTTACACTTAGGCTACTCATTAATTACGTAAGAGGCAACATCAGGAGCAAGATATTTTACCCATCAAACCCAATCATTGCTCAAATCTGAGATGACCCACTCTAAAGGTTTTCTTCAACAGCCACATGGAGAGGCGATTTTTAGCCCCGCTCCAGATACTGCCTGGCACAAAAAAGTCAAACTTTGTACAGTGGTCATTGGCAACGCTCAGGCCAGCAGTGGGAAACTGGGCAGGAACAGCACTGACCGTATGTGGGGTATCTCTACTGGCAGTGAGACACTGGCAGGCATGGTGAGGTTCCCTTGGGGCACTGCAGGAGGAATGGGTTTCTGGGGCCGGCGTGGGCCTCGCCTTCTCTTCTTCTTGTGTTTTTTGGTAAGTGCAGGTGGCTTTGTTTTTTTCCTGGGTTTCCTCTGCTGCTGGTGCTGAACTTTACGGGAGCTGTCCCCTCTCAAGAAATTATCCTTTGGGAGCAAAACAATACCAATGGGAACATATTAAGAACAAGTATTACTTTCCTTGCTTTTTTCACCCTGGTCATTCCACAGATATGTGGAGTGGAATGTAAGAGGGACTGTTAACTTACACCTGGGCACAGTTTCAAAAGCTGACCTGTTTCCTTCCTCATTGACTCCAATGGCAAAAACAACATAGACCAAATTATGAGGTATGGTAAATAGGAAATTGTGCAGCGTCACTTAAAAAATGATCACAGCAAACCCTAACTAAATAGTGCAAAACCATAACCTTTAGCAGCCCTCCTGTAAGTATTAAAGACAAAACACCATTGTGAGGTGGTGTTAATGTGGATAATGTGCAGCAGCTGAAGCCAGAGTCCTCAAGTGCCCATTGACATAACAGAGGGACAGCACTGAGGAGATGAAATTAATACTGCTGGACTAGGGTAAGGATGTGGGTAAACAATTATGGCTTCATTGCTTCTGAACAGCAATCACTGACCATTAAAAAATAAATCAAACCATCATCAGTCTCCAGTAGCCATCATCCTGGGAATGGCAGAGGAATGTATTTGCTACAGAAGTAAACTTTGAGAGACGTACTGAAGATTGCCTAGAAGAGGGGGAAACCCCTTACAAATAGGTGTAGCACAAACCCTCACATTTTAATCCAAAAAACTCCAAAATTCACAATTATTGGAGTGGCCGGACAAAAACAGTAACAAAAAACTTTCAGTAAGCCAACAAAACAAAACAGGCAGTTTTACAACTAAGTGAAGGTAGGACAAGAAGCCTTGAAAGAGGGGCAGGACAGAAGTGGGTTTGTGAATTATCCTAAAGGTTTTGTTCTGGAAGACTGGTGTTATAAAAGGAGAGCAGACAACATCAACTTAATTTCTCCATTCTCTCAACTTGAGGTAGGGCACTGCTTTTTCTCTGGGATCCATGGATCCCTGAAGGAGGTTAAAGATAAATTCTAATAGTTACTAAAAGGTAAATAAAGCAGGACCATTACCTGCGTCCTTGTAATTGATATCTACATTTCCTTTAGGAAATACTTTGGGCCCTGTGTACTGAGACTGCTTAAGATGCAGTGCTCTTAATACCACACTCATATTATATTCAGATCCCAGGACCAGGAGTGAGCCCAAATAAAATGACCACAGGATCTCTCACAATGATCTTCTATTTCTCAATTCAAGACAATAATCAAATTTCCTCCAGTGAACAATATTCTCATGTACACTTTTTTATATCCTCAAAACTGTGTAAAAGATTTTCACAACATCCTTTATACTAATTGGGAATGTTGGGAAAGTTTTACCCTTTTAAGAAAAATAATAGCGAAAAACCAGCTCTTGAGTTCATAAACTTGCTAGTTGTCAAGGAAGAGTTCATAGGAAGACTGGGGTTAAAACTCCTGATCATCCCAATACACAAATCAATACAATTATGGCTTTGTACTTACCATTTTTTTGGCATGTTCTTCACACAGAGGTGTCTGATGTGTAATGTCAAAAACTGGCACAGAGCACTGTTGACCATCTGCAAACTTGGCTGTGCAACTCGAGAAGAGCTGCTGAGAACGGTTCAATAAGATATCTGTGCATTTCTGCATCAGGAATAACACAAGACAACGGTGGAGGAACGCCCTTTGATTTATCAATCTGATAAAGATCAGAGCCTTCAACTCTATCTGTCCATACACACTATTTTTAATGAGTACCTTAAGATTGCTATTCAAGTTCAAAGCTAGGTAAGGCTCAAACCCAACTTTTAAAGTGAAAAAACTGCATTCATGCAGAATCTCTAATGATTTTATTATATACTGAGATAGTTTTATAAAAGCAGCCATTTCACTAATGAGTTCTTAGCAAAAAGCAACCTTTTCCTGGAGTCTTAATCAATAGATCAATAGTAGCAGTTGGAACAGTGTAGTCAACAGGACTATTTCCTTACAGACTAATGACAATCCATACTGAAACATTAAAGAAAGAGTATTTCTTAATTCAATCTTTTAAGGTACATTCTTGGCATTTATCTTTAGAGCACAGACAAAGAAGTTTCAAGATCCTTCCTGCTCCTCTGAAAAAAAGATGTGCAAGCAGACAGAAAGGTCAAGTAAATCCAAACGTAAGCTTGCTGAGATTTCCTTCAGAAAAATCCCTAGCAGGAGTAAAAATGTTTCCAGACTTACAGCAAATCAAACAGGTATTTCGTTGTGTCTTTTTTCAAACAACATTAGAAGCACTTCTTCCATCTTGAACAGTTCTCAGACCTCAATATCACTATGTATGTTCATAAAATGTTAAAACAAAACAAAACAAAAAAGGACAAAGAAAATGAAAAACCTGCAGAACAATCCAGATAGCAGACTTGGATGGATGGGTCAGAACCAAGAACCTGTTCATTTTAGAGAAGAAACTGCAGAGAGAAAAAAAATGGGCATACATGGAAAATCACTACTCTTGACTACCCTGCTCTACATACACCAACAAGCAAGACCACTTAAAATCAAAAAAATACCCCAACAAAAAAATCCCATCAGAATCATGAGGCAAATCCCAAACACAGCTGTACAGCATGGTGCTCTCTCACAGAGGTTTTGAACTGCTCTGCAAACTGCTTTTAAGGGGCCTCCAAAAAAATCGACCAATAAAAAGAAGGCATCTGCAAAACAAAAAGATTGAAAAGGTGCTGCAGTCTGATAGTAGCTGAACGTATCAGCACTAGTCACTTCTAATACCAAAACCAAAAGCTCCAACAAAAGGAGTCTCCCCAACAAAAGCACCAACAATTCTTCAGCTAAAAACAAAAAAGACAAAGTCTGTAGAATTTTTAAGTATTACAGTCCATAAGTCTGCCTTTTCATAGTCTTCAGAACCAAAACTCACACCTCTTCTTTCTGCAATCTTCAACCATTGACTTTTAACATCCTTTCCAGGCTTTGCTTGAAATTCCAAGCACAGTGAACCCTTCCTCATCTAGACTATGAGGTTCTGTGACTCCTTCTATTCTTCTTTAAACAACACAAAGTATGATTTCCATCTTTCTAGTCAGTGTAAGCCATCTTTTTATACTACGCATAAAAACCTTTTTCCATAAAACTGCCACAGGAAGGTGGTCTAGTGGAACCTACCAATAGCTGTATGAAAGCCAAGAGGCTGAAAGCCACGTGGTTTGTACCACGTCATTGTGAAGGATGATCATTTTGTAAAGGTTTCTTGCATACACTAAATACAGCTTACAAAGTAAAATGATGTTCCTATTATAGATACCAGTAGCAAACTACTTATCTTCACTATCTACAGACCCAAATCACACAGCCAAATTAAAAGCAAATTGATGACACACTAACAAATAGGTATTTCTTTGTAAAAACTTATTTGTCAATGCAAAAATCTAACAAACAAACAAAAAACCCCTGAAACAGAACAGCTTCCACGCCTGAATGCAACTCCCAAATAGAGTTAAGAGGATACGCTGAAAACAGTGCCTGGTGAATGGAAGGGCCTTATTAGTGCACTGCTCTCCCTTCGAAGTCCCACTGCAGGTTGTTGGTTCTGCATCTCTCTGCCTTGCTCGGCTTGTGCTGAAAAGAAAGCATAAAAGAGTTTAGAGACAAGCCTCCAGTCTCGAGTAGTTACTTAACAAAATTATTATACTGAAAGTGGCACAGTAGGATGAAAAATTGTAACACACGTGTGTGTGTCATGATCCAGATGGGTGCACATTGCTACCAGGCTCTACACAGGGACACAGAATAGATGTCAATGACAGGTGAAGGTGTGACTGTAGTAACAGGATTACTGCTTATTTCACAGGGCCTTAATTGTAATGAGAGGTGCTATGTGCTACTACCATGTAAATATTACAACACTTTGCAACAGAGCCAAGGGCAGCAGTAGGTGAGTGTCAACACAGGTGACCCTCAAAATGAGGTCGATCTTTAGAATTCAATGTATTGGGTATGCCTATATGGGAGTCAAGTGCACTTCCAAGCCTGTTCATAAATCAAAAACATGCCGAGCATCCCCAGAGCTTACATGCAAGCATGTGCTCAGACAAACTTAGACTGAGCTCTGGAGTGGCAGAGCCTGAGCGTGCTCAACATGGATAAAAGCTCTCCTTCATCAACGTGCTACAGCCCAATCCACCAGCAGGTGCCCAGAGCTGGGCGCTTCCCCAGCACAGCCTCTATGCTCTGAGCCTGAGCTGCAAGCAGGCGACCAGACAGCAGTGTGGACGAGCACTCAAGCATTACACAGCTCGCTTGGGGTTAAGCCTGCTCTCCAGGCATGTGTCACCTTCATGGAGATAAAGCTGGCGATTCCAGGGCTGACTTGCACCTCTGTACACGTTGTTGTCTAGGTTGACAAAAAGCTGTCTGTAGCCTGACTGTTTTCCTTCAGCCATTTCTGTCATCAACTGCACTTTGACTGAGCAAAGTTTTAGTTAGCAGTATTACTCCTGTGAAAAATTTTCTATCTGAAAAGACTCTGTGGTTACTTAAATCGACCAGAGCAGTGATGACAGGCATACCTGGCTTTGCTGGTCTACCCAAAACAATGAAACTTTCTATGCTTAATAAAGGGCAAAAATAATAGGGAACAAACCAGCCAGAGCTTGTCAGTTCAGGTGAAGTTTTGCTGTCGTTTAAGTTTGGAGAAATTTATACACAACTTTGTAAACCAGTAATGGACTTCTACATTACACCTCGGAGCAGCTCTTCAGCATCAGTCCCCCTCCCCAACAATAAACCCTCCAACTGTCACAAACCACATCCCACTGTCCAGGAACAAAAGCATCCCATTAAACAGAATACATTCTCCGTACCTAGCTCCAACCTGCAACTCATACTATCCACCACACCCCACAGGCACACATCCTGTAAAGCAAAACCACAATAGCAAAAGGATGCTTCTGATACCCCAAATGTAACACAAGGGTTCAGACTTAGCCTGTTCCTGCACGAATATGAATCAACCAACTCTCCATATGCTGAGAGCTGGAGGGATGTTGACATTATCTAGAAAGAATTCCCACAGAAGGTAACCTTCAAAGTTGTTAGAAGTTATGTATTTTGTTGCCAAGTTTTATTTAATGTTAGATTGAGTTAAATCTAACAAAAAGCATGAGCTTAAATTTGCTTTGCTGGGAAGATAATTAGGAGGAGATACAGACTCTTCAAAAAAAGCTGTCTGAAGCACAGAATCTGAATTGAAGCAGTGAACTACAGACCGGACTGCACACCTTCTACCGGCATAGTGAAGTACTAGCTATTTGGGCCCAGATACTGCTGAACAAACCATCCACATTTTAAAACATAAAGCTGGAAAAGGCCTGTCTTCATGGAACACTCTGTATGCCCCACTTATTTTACTCCACTGACAGGCATTTATGCGTCATGGTTTTTCTGCCTTGTGTATGACTACCAATTTCAGAGTTCATCATTTCAGCTGCTGGATGCTCAGCCCATCTCCACCCTGGCCCAGCCCCAGGTTCCTGCAGTCACAGGGCAAGTCTAACCTGGTACAAGCACATGTAGCCCTCCGGAGTTCTTGTATGAGCTGCCCCGCGCACTCCGGCTCTCTGCTGGCCGCCTGCAGCAAGGCTTTCCGGAGCGTGTGCCGGCATTTCTTCTGGCGAGATTCTGCCCGCTCCAGGCGGCAGAGGTGCTTGTATTTCTGCTGAAAGTAAGTGCAAAGTCTGGTCACCCTGGAACTCCTGTCATCTGCATTGTCATCATCGGACCTGAAGAAGGGAAAATAAAAACAAATATGCTTTAAGTTACTACTTTTTTTTTTTCCCACGAAAATAATTTGTTATTTTAATAGAACTGTTAAGCTGGCATCCATCTTCTAGCCACACAAACATCCAAATGCTGAAATCAGGCAGGGATGCTTGAGAAATAGTAAGAGTAGGATCCCTTCTAAATTCTAAAGGTATTTGCCCTTCTTAGTATGTCATTATTAGAGATTACATCAATTTATCATCAACTCTGACACATTTAAATGTCTAGAGCCTGCTGTTCAAAAAGAAATCTATACTGTTAACCTTTATTTACTGTAAATGTCTCAGCATATGAGACCAATGCCTAAATCAAAGTGCAATTAATGGAGAGGACAAGGGTGGGGAATTGTGTAGTGGAAATTTATTGAAGAAAGATCATGCTGGAGAAGATGGTCAAATTCTAACAAGTACCAAAACTGCTGACTTCTTCCAATTCCTTTTACTCTGCCAGCTGGTGTATTCCTTTTTAAACCAAAATACACACTAACACAGCTAACAGCTGATACTGATTTCCCCTTGCTGCAGAGTTGCAGTTGAGTTACAGTACAATAGTAGAGAAGAAATTCACATTCAACTCCAAAGATACTAAGGGAAAGATCAGACCAGGGCTAAGCAATGACCAGATGAAGGACTAATCCAACTCTGTTGGCTTAAGAAAGCCCTTCTCCATTTATCTTGGCTGTCCAAATGTCCGGGCACATATCAACAAGACCATCAAACCATGTCAACACATTCACTTAAATGAAGTAAAAGTAATGAAACAGAAAATCATCACTGGAACTTGTTAAAACAACAAGGTCCATGAAGCCACCCAGAAGTTCTCCACAATAAGCACTAGTTTGAAGAATGAGTCTTCTGTTCACGGAGCGACAAAATACATGTGCTAAATCTCAGCAGACTCTGTTCAGTTTTTCCTTTAAGTTTTTTCTTATAGAACAGAGAAACTTTTTGCCAACTTTCCTATCTGTAACACAAAGAAAAGGCAGGGGAAAGAAAAGAAATCCAAATAAATGAAGCAAATCAAAAGCTCGCAATGTTCAGAGCCCGTGGGACTGAATGAGCTGACACCCAAACCTGCACACAGCAAAGGAGGCCACCACTGAGATGCAAGAGATGTGAAATGCCACCCATGATATTTACTAAATAAAGTAAGATCCAGAAATGCACACAGCAGATCTGTCCCTGAAAGGCAATATGGTGAAGACCTACTTTCTTTTCTGGAAACTCTATTTACGCACGGGCCAAATGGAGGAGAACGCAGCCATCTCCACTAAGGCTTTCCATGAAAACTCTGCAGCAGCAAACACTGCCTTTGACACGAGTGCACGTTTTTTATGAAGTTTTATGTAAAGTCAACCATACTATGTATTTTGTCTGTTAAAACAGATTACAGTTTATTTTCTAGAAGCATAAATTACAAGGAATTAAACTCCGCAATTACATGCCTAGCAGCAAATATAACCTGTTAAAAATATTTAACATATGGAATGTTTAAAATATTTTTACATTGAAAATTAAAAGAAAATACACTTTTAAGATCTCTTAGGAAAGAATGCTTATTGGGAAAAACTACCTGTTTAGAAAAAAATTAACAGTGGGCTATTTAATTTAGATTTTCCTTTTCTCCAATGTACTAATAAAAGAGGAATACATGGATAGCGTATATATTTATAGGTAGGTTTAAAATCTTAGATACGTCATTACTGCTCTGGGCCAAGACTTTAAAACAAAGTTAGTGATTTAATTTTAGATATGGTGAAAAATTAAGAACAACAAGAGTATTTCTTAGGGGAAATAAGTTTCTTTTGGGTGGAAAGAGTGTTTTTTAATGTACATTTCTCTATATTTGAGACTTTTTACTTCTCTCACATTGAAAGAGTCAGAAAAAATGTCATTGTTTGCTAAAATATTTTTGATCTTCCGTTTATGAGCTCTTTTTCAGAAAGTGGATGAAGACATATATCAAAGGTATAGAAAGAAATCATGCCTGCAGTGGGCAAGGGCTTATTTTGAGCCAAACAGTTTCTAAAAGCCTGCTCAGAACTTTGTTCCCAGGCCAGTAAGATTAGCCAAAACATTTATATGTTCAAAGAAACCTAAAAATATCAAAATAAAACCTCCCTTTTTTGTTCAGTAGGCAAGTAATGAAAATGAAAGATACTTTTATTGTTGTTCTTTCATAAACAAGTTTGCCAAATTCTATTTATTCTCCTAAGCTGTATAAAGAACTTCTGAAGTTCAACTTAACGTGTGGCATTTCATTTTTACAAAGATTTCTGAAAGTGCACATGAGCCATTTGATAATCCAAAATGCTTTTTCCCAACCCTTCCCTTTCAGACTGTCATGTGGAAACATCAGGGGGATCACTGCTGAGTGTTCATGAAGAAAACAAAGACAGCACGAAGCAGCAGAAAGGAAGAGCAAAAGGGTAGCATGAGCAGCCAGGCACCACCAGGGAACGAGGAGAACATGCTCTCTATTCTGAGACACCCCAGCAACTGCACTTCAAATCCCTCCTTACAGAGCGTTTTGAAGAACCTTCCCTTCTTTCTTTTAGTTATTCTACTTATGGGGAGTTATTAAATCCAACTTTTGACAACACAGTTGATATTTGATCCTTTGAGTGAGCTGGTATGAGGAAGGACTCACACTCCTTTTTCAAACTTGCTACTTGAAACGTTTGCTTTATCTGTATTTCAGTGTGGGAAGTGAAAAAATACTTTGTTATAAAGTCATTTGTTTTCCAGTACTTTCTAAGATACCAGACCCAGTAATCAAATAATCTAGGGGGAAGCTTCAGTAATCTGCAGCAGGGAACAGCCCCCGCTTTCTCTCCAAATTGCTGCTCCCACAAGGGATTCCTCCCACCCCAGCAACCTTCTCTGCCAGCACCCAGCCTGCACTGTGCCCACTGCCAACTCCTATGATATTTGAACTCAAACATTTGTGCCTGCCTCGAAGCACTGCATCCCGAAATCCTGGGAGCATAGGAACACAATTTTTCAAAATTAAAGCACAGAATAATAAAAGCAAACATTTGGCCTGTGTTTCCACAGATGATTGCAACAATATGAATTTTACAGATTAAAAGGCCAGAAGGCAAGTGAACCAAAAAATGTATTACTGTTGTCATGGTTTAACCCCATCCAGCAACTAAGTACCGCAGTGCTGCATGTTCCCTCTCCCAGAGTGCTCACTCTCCCTGCTCCCACCAGAGGGATGGGGAGGGGAATCAGAAAAAAAACCACCTTGTGGGTTGAGCTAAGAATAGCTTATTAATGGAAACAGAGTAAAATATAATACTACTATTTATCATAATGAAAAAAAAAAAAAAAGAAAAATAAACCCCAAGAAACACAAGTGATGCCCACCACAATTGCTCACCATCCACTGACTGATGTTCAGCCTGATCACTGAGTAGTGATTGGCCTCTCCCAGCCAGCTCCCCCCAGTTTATGTACTGGCCACGGTGTTCCAGGCTGTGGAGTATCCCCGTGGCCAGCTGGGGTCAGCTGTCCCAGCTGTGCTCCCTCGTGGCTTCTGGTGCACCCCCTCTCTGGCAGAGCACAGGGAACTGAGAAGTCCTTGACTTAGGGTTTGTGCTACTTAGCAACAGCCAAACCATCAGAGCATCATCAACATTGTTCTCCTACTGAACCCAAAACACAGCACTGTGCCAGCTATTAAGAAGAAAATGAGCACTATCCCAGCCAAAACCAGGACACTGTTAATACACTAATTTTAAACAAATCTGGTGAATTTTTGAGAGTTTAAGAGCAGCTAGAGTTTCACACAAGAAGTTCAAGAGAGGTTTCCCCCACAATCACACAACCAGAAATGCTGAGAACCAGCTGGCCAGTAAAGCAGAAATTAACTGTTCACTTTCTTTCAATAGTCTTTTCTGAGAAGTATTCCTCCCACTGTCTTCCATGGAGTCAAAAGGAAAAGGTCAGAATGGAGTAAGCTGGTGGGGACCAAAAGCTCAGACATGAACAGAGAAAAAAGAGCTTTAATTTTATTATGAAAACCAGCAAGTAAATCCCATAAGTTTAGGTATGTGACTTTAGGAGTCACAAGTCTGCACCACAGATTAGCAAGACAGAGTCATTTTGACAAATCAAATCTCCCCAGAAACAGCCTGAACTAATTCATCTGCAGCAGCAGACAGACCACACTGTAGAAGTGTCAAAGTGAAACATTTCAGGTAATAAAAACTTCTACAGAAGTTTGCAGAATAGGAGCTAAAGTTTTAGAAGGTGGACATCAAGTGAATGCTAATCCATAATCAAAATTAGTGAAGTTGTTGAAGGGCTAACATTGGGCAGGCTGATGGAAGTACAAAAGCAGCCAGTTGCATACAAAAATTCATACATCATGGATAGTTAAGACAGCATTTAACTGAGGTGCACAAAATGCTAGAATGGAACAGAAAATGTCAAGACAAGGTATGATTTTCTCTCAATATGTGAAAGGAGTAGGAAGAATCCAAAGGAAGTTAAGACAAACAGAAGACAAAACATACAGAGATGACCTTTATAACTTGACAAAAAAATAGGGATCTATGGAAGAATCAAATCAAATGTCAAAGAGAGAAAAATGTAAGGGAACTTATTCAATAGATATATCTGCTGTGAAAAATTATGTGTGATATAAAAGTCTGAAAGTCTGTTTGTGTTTTCCCATAACATTTTATTTAAAAGTTGCCTTTTAAATTAGAAGTAATGTTTGTGAGAGCTCACTCTGTAACTGCTGATGCCCTAAAAAATGACGGTCATTCATAACAAAAGAAAACCCTTTTATTTTAAAAAAGTGAAGTCTACACACTGCTTAATAGCCTTGATTCACTGAAGGCTCTCAAGATACAGCATCCTGGTGTGTGCCCTGATGACAGAGATACAGCTTTGTCGTTCACCTTGAGGACAATCTTCAGAGATGGCAGGAAATTCTAGTAAGTTTCAGAATTTCCATTGTAACAACAAAATAAGGTTCCATTAACATCATTATTCTAAGTGTGGTAGTTAAAAATTTAAAAAATAGGGGAAAGCTGTAGTATCAAAAAGCCCAGTTGCATAGTCAATGAGAGTCGTGTTACAGAAACAAATTCTACTGAGACCTCCACTTCTTTGTTGACAACATATAACAGTTTTGTTACAATAACATACTTGGGATGCTTTGTTTTAACTGTGCACCTTCAAATTTACATTAATAAACATATATTATCATATCCTGCTCTAAGTGTAGATTTGTGACTTAGCAGTATACAGAGAACATCATAGGCCTTTCTGCACCAGCAGCTCATTCCTGCTCTGCTTATCCTTTTGATCTCATAACTTTCTTTCAATGCTCACAAGTATTGACAGAGGTTTATTCAACACTTAATTACAAAAAGAAATACCATGGCCTTTAAAAAAGCACATTAAAACAATAGCCTACGTAATTATAATAAGAATTACTGAGTAAAATGTAGCAAGTTTGCAAACGAAGTTATTCACAGACAGTAGGAAAGACAAGAAACCAACAGCAACCCCACTTGATTCTAAATTCAGAACCTCCAATCATCAAGGCACACAAGTTCATGAATAAATCCCACTAAACTCAATTAAATTTAGGCAAACAAGCTTAAATCCTTTCCTGATGCATCCTTCTGATAGCAGACTGCACAAAGGTCTCTAAGTTAGCTGGAAACTGGGACAGAAGGCGACAAGCTGTTCCATAGCTCTTACAAACAAATGAGTTCAAACAATCCTTTGTTTCAGCAAAACACTTGAACAAGTGCTTAGGTTCCACTGACTCCACTTGAAGTGAAGCTCACATTTACATGATTTATTCCATCAAGGCCAGCATGAATACTAAAGAATCATACTCACTCAGGTCTCTCATAGCCAAGGCTTTCTCGGATAGACCACGCAACCTGGTAAGGGGAGGTTTGCTCTGAATCGTCCAACTCTTCTCCACTGTCTTCAGACCAATCCAGCCCTAAGGGAATTGAAAACATGGAAGTTGGATGAAAAGAGCATCCACCTTATATAAGCCTCTGAGCAACCTATGGCACAAAAGATGAATGTATAGTATAGTTACAAGCATTATTACATTTGATTAAATCATGCAGTATTCTCAATTATACAGGAAAAGCTACAGTAACAGCTCCATTACAGTTTGCAAACAGCATGCACTGATTTTTGTCATAACTGAGTCTTCTTTTTAAAATCCTTACTGGCTTCTTTATCCATAAACAGTGGAAGAAAAATCACCAGCTTTCTTACCCACAGAGAAATACTACAGTTTTCATAACCAAGTATGAGGTAAGAGAGAAGTCCTTGTCATGAAGAACTGACTACTTGGTAAATTTTAATACTATATGATCTAAATAGGCCAATTTCATTTCTGTTTATATTCTGACCCTTTCTCTGTGCCAAAACATAGAAGAATATGAAAACTGTAAGACACAGCAGAATAGACAGAGATAGACACACAGCTACCCAGGATTTTCCTCTGCTCAGTCTCTGTAATTGCCTGCCGAATGCACGTATTAGCATGAAGAAAGAGCTAAAGGGAGAGATACAAACTCCTGCACTTTCACCAAGCAGCACGTTTTCACTTAATGATGATGCAGTATGATCAACTTAAGGTGTGCTGCAGGAGCCTCAGCCTTCAATCTATACACAGCTGTTGAACAGGACAGCCAGAAAGAGGCCAGTAAGTTCTCAGGTGGAACATTTTATCTGGAACTTCATCTTTTGTAGTTTTTCCTATTCTCTCTCCCACGCCCAGTGAAATTCTTGCCACTTTCTTGCAGCAGATAAGATAAAATTCCATTGCTGCATTTACAAGCCAGCATTTTTCTTTTTTATTTTCTTGTGTGCGCCTTGAAAATTGATAGAGTTAAGGAGCATTTCATTTTTGCTAAAACTAAACTAAACAACTGTATCCGAGATGATTCTGAAGTCAGATGCTTTGAATTTGGGAAATGAATCAGTCCTTGGTCACGTGCTTTCAGAGTTAGAGACACACACACACACACGTTCGGAATACAATCACCAGGTAACTCTTCATCATACAGAACCAGCACTTTAATATGAACCACACACAAGAAACCCAAATTTTCAGGAACTTCAGCACCCTACAAAATTTATTTTTTGTTTTTATTTTTTAAGACATACCTTCGAACTAAATTAAGATACCTTAAGACATTCGACAAAATGTCAGAATTATACTTTCAACTTAAATGTTTCTTTCTCCTGCTGTGCCTTCCATAAAGGAATGAAAAGACAACTTAATCATTCCATAAAGATGTCCACAGTTGACAACCACGTAACAAACTGTTTACCCAGTTTAAAACCAAAATCAGAAATTGTGTTGTTTTCCTTCTCCTGGGCACTGTAGAAAGGAAGGAATAAAATCTAATCCAAATTCAGCTATACTGACACTGAAGACTGCAGTTACATTAATATCCAATTACATGGCTCTGATGTTGGTACACATAAAACTGGCTTAATCTTTTGAAAGATTCTGTGCAGTCATCTCTAGTGCTGCTCAAACATAGAAAAGAACTCCTGAAATTCTCTGAACTGGCACAACTAGTCTTTAATATTACGGCTTATAATAAATAACAAAATACTAGTCTTTAATATTACGGCTTATAATAAATAACGGCTTAGAATAAATAACAAATTTTCCACTCACATATAATTAATATGTAAATTCCTTTACTTTGACAAATATAAACTATTCTAAATGCATCCACATACAGTTATGCATCTGCCTAATTGTACATGTAGAGGTCCAACTGTTTTTTATTTTTACTATGCCTCTTTTTTAGGAAAACATATTCTCTTCACCACTTGAGAATGTAAAACATTAAGCACAGAAAGGGATCTTTCTACAGTCTTTCAAAACACAGGTCACTTCCTAAGCTATTGAGGTCTGTGACACTCAGGAACACCTCTGGAGTTGCCATTCCTCTAAAGACCTGCACTACATATAGGACCATCAAAGCTGTTTTCTGAAGAACAATTTCCTTTGGAGACATGCTATGGGATGCTAATTATCTTCTGAACAAATAGTCAAACTATCCCATGAGTGCTAAAGGGCAGATCTTAACAGCAAAGTAAGGAAAAGTTAATTAAAATAGCAAAAATTACAGATGTTTGCAATTAAATAAGACATTATATAGGGAATATCCAGATTTTTGTGAAGTCTTTTTTTTATTTTAAACGTCATAAATGGTCCTACTTCTATCACACAGACTCATATTTCCTTTTACCTGCCAGTATTTTACTTGTTAGAAAGCAATCTAAAACTAAGCAGAAAAGTAACTTCGGAGGGTGACGAAGACAAAAAGGACAGGTAGGTGTGCCTAGGTCTATATTCACAATCAGACAAATCAGCCAGAAGGTCAGTTGCCTTTTCAAAGTTTTCTAGAGCACTACTACCATAGTAGTGCTCAACCAATTTGATTATATTTGCTTACATTTTCACAAGCAGCTATTGATTATTATATGTAAGGGGAAGACTATTTCTGCACTGGTATGCAGACAAGACTGCATCCTTCCAACCACCTTCTGTAACAGTGCTGCTCTCCTGCAGTGGCCTTTTCCTTTTGTTCATCCATATCCTATACATAAACAGGGCCCAGTCAAGAAAAATTCTCATGTGTTCCAATTTTCCAATCAAGTCAACTGCAAATTTAAATCTTCAGAGATTGATGGGCCAAATCGCCAAACTCTTACTTATATTCATTTTGCCACATGGACTTGTCACACACCTAACATTCAATCTAACTTTGTCCACTCACCTAGGTACTGCTAGTGTCACCTTTACTACTCGAGCTGCAAACCTTCTATATGAGGTCTCTATAATCCAAACAATGTTTTCTACACCTCAGTTTGATTTCTCAAATGGTTATCAGAATATTAAGGAGAAGAAGCAACCAAAACACCATAAACCACTTGTGATGGGTCCAGGCACTCCCTTCAGAGACGACCGAGCTGAAGAAAATGCCAAGAGATTACGTAGCTCAGGGTTATTTTGTAAGGACCACGCAGGAATGCGGGATGGGGCTAGGCAGACATACCCCTGCAGTCTTTTGGTTTCGGGTTAAAAAATACAGCTGCAGTGCATCTATTACCTACTCACCTAAATGAGGAAACAGATCAGTGTCCAGCTGCTGTTTTCGAGTGCACAGTTTCACCAGTCTCTGTAGCCGGCTCATGCAGGACAAGTGCGGAGAGAAGGCTGTGGCTTTCATGAGGACCCGGTCAGTCCTCGGCGGGTCCGTGACAGGAGCCCTGGCGGGTGGCAGGAGAGGCAGAGGTCTCTTGTTAGACAACTGCCGCGCTTGTGCTATAGTGTGTGTGGTGGGTGCCACTCCCTGCATTGGTAGGCTGGTGTTCAGAGGTTGAGGTGACTTGCAGACTATGCCCTGCGGTAGCCCTGTCGGCTTTAACGAAGCTGATGAAGGTGGCAGATGGGAGTGCTGCTGCTGCAGAGGCTGCTGCTGCAAAGGTGCAGGAATGGGGCTAAAGTGCTCTTGGCGAACTTTTAAAATCTCTGTCTCTCTCTGGCGCTGCCTGTTTTGAGCCAACTTGCTCTGCAACTTTTTCTTCACTGTTGCCCCTTTCTTTAGGTCATCATCCTCCTCATTGAAAGCAAAGGGGTCTTCTAATTCTGCCTCCAGGTAGTGGAGAGGAAGCCTTGCCCCTGGAGGGGAGAGGGACATCCCATCCAGTCCATTGGGCATCTTCAAGGCCAGGGTGGGCACTGTCAGACTGAAGGCCATAGCATCCATCTGATGCCTGACCTTTACTTCCTCTATGGGATCATTCTTTTTCTTCCTCTCCTTTTTCGGTATAAAGCCAAGTACCTGCAGGTGGCTGTTGCAGTACCTTTCAAAAGGAAAAGCAGTCAATTATTAACTAAACTTTCATAAGTAAAATCTGAAGACAAGACATCACTTAAGAGAAACCTACATACACATCTCAAGCAAATATAAATTGAAACCCAAGAGGTTTTATAAGAACGGTACACAACTGCTTCTAATACAACAAGTAACTGTGGTCCTCCCAAACCAGCAGAAAAAAAACTTATACAAGTGACTGTTTCTAATCTTAAGATACAAGATTCTTCATTCATTATTCCTAGGAGAATCACAATCATTCAAAATCTTCACTCTCTAATAGAGTAAATAGTCAAAAACCAAAGTGAACAAAACAAATGGACAGTCTGATACATAAGAATGAAAGCCATTAACTGATGATTTCAAAAGCTCCTAAGAAAAAGTACATTGAAGACTACTTCCTTTCATTTGCCCATTATTTCAGTGGAAGTAGTTAACATTTTCATCAATGCACACATTATTATTATTATTATGAATTCCACTGTAGTAGGGAGCAGCTTCTTAAAAGGACAATCTCAGTAGATATCTGCTGTGAAGGATCACTATTTCCACTTACTGAACAAGTAGCATAAATACTTTAAATTCTGTTTTAGTAGTTTAACATGATGAATTTTGATGCCAGAGCATTAGCTGAATGTTCTTCAAATAAAAATCTAGTTTAAAACAAATTCTCTGCTGCTAGAAAGCATTTACACAATGCCAGGAATACGTATACATACAATCCACCAACACGGATTTTAAGTTCTTCTAGTATGAAAAACTTTCAAAGTCATGCTATTAAAAAAAAAAGAAAAGCAAAAAAGTCTTTGAAAATATGTCATAAAAGTTAAAATAATTACAATTTATGCCACAGATAACATACTAAAAAGTAAGCAATCAACTTCTGTCTGATTGGAACCAGCATGTGATAGAAATTTAGGAACCATGACGTGATCCTTTTCCCGTATGCCACAAGCAGGCACACCTGCCTCTGTAGAACCCACCAGCAATCAGATCAGAATTTGCCCTTGCAGAATCCCATCTATAACTTACAGCTTATAGATGACCAAAGATACTAGGAAAGAATGACGTCTGCATCAAGGTAATTATGGATAACGAAATACCCATGAAGGTATTCTTTAAAATCTGATCAGTATGAATCTGAGAACAGTAAGTTTTGTTGAACAAATAGGTTAAAGTTATATTATTTCTGGTCTTCATGGAGAAAAAAAATGGCAGGAAAGCCCAAAACAAGCCCCTAAAAAGATTTAGCACTTCAGTTTAGTCACTTCCAACTTGTCAACCCATTTCTAAAGAAACAATGTGTGAACAGCTCTAAAGGGTCCTTAAAAGGGAGAAAAGAGAAAGCAATTTCCTATATGCTCTTTAATGATCTCCATATATGTAGCTTCTTGAGAGACCCACACTCCTAAGGTTTCAGAAATCAGAAAAGGCTGAGAAGTACTGCTGCTTATTATTGCCTAAATAATGTCTTCATTACATTATGTTGTAAGTAATAAATACACCTAGATGAGGCAAGCCAAAAGCTAACAACTTGTGCAGTCCTTATTAGAACACACTGGAATACCGTAAATTCATACTGAGAGATGCACTTCTAAAAATAAAATTATATAATGAAGACTCAATAAAGCTTCCCTTAAAGTCAACAAGCACTGTTTCCATATTTAAAATTAAGCCCTTTTAAAATATTTTGTTTGAACAGTTACAACAGCACTTTTAGTATGACAGAAGAAAAAAAAACCAATAAACAGACAAAACAAACACAAGGGAATTCTTTTCCCTCTTATGCCAATAAAAAGAGTGTTTTGCTCAATGCAAATGCTTCCCTTATACTGTTCAGAACTTAAATTATTGTCATCCCGTGCTTGTGCTGATGTGAGAAGGTAGAACTGGATAGTCTGTTTTCATTACAAAAACAGTAAGAAAATAATTTAAAAGGTGAGTAAGTCTGTGGAAAGGTAATAAGCTTGCTAAAATTCTCAGAGTTTTAGGCTGTTAAGGGTTTGGCTTGTTCATTTAACAGAATCATTTCTATATGGCAGAGGATAAAGCTTTGGCTCTTACAGCTGACCACACTGCATCACTGAGAGCCAGCTGGCTCCTCTGGACACAAACCCACGGATGCCAGGCTACAACATTCAGACCCCAGTACACACTGACTTGGCTCTGTGCCTTAGGCTCTGTCAACTCCCCGTCTTCCAGCATAACCAAGGCTGTTACACCTTGGACTAAGAGGAGCAAGAAGTAACCAGGAAGAGCAGTTCAGTCTTCTCTGGGTAAAGAAGACTGCACTCAAGCAGTTTTGGCTAGGCATAGTTCTCATTAGCACCAACTCAGCCTTAACCCTGTCAGGCTCTCACTAGCCCTGCTCACAGCCAGGGGGGCATGCACACACATTTCCCCATCCTGCACGTTCCAGGATGGCTTTTTAGTCGGCCCTGGCCTAAACTGGCTCTGACTTCACGCGGTGCTGCAGAGTCTGCAGTAGTAGTTCAAGCTCCACAGAAGTCAGATTACTGGGAAGACAGGAATAGAACCTGCAAGTAGCACAGTGCTTTTCATATAGCTCTGAGCATGAAACCCATTAGGGTCAAGCTGGCCCTACAAGAGCCAATCCTGACAAGCCTGTCTTAGAGGCTGTTTGTCACTTCTACAACCTGTCTGTGAGTTATGCTCAGCTGACAGTATCACAATAAGTATCTAATACAGGGTTTTTTTCCCCTTTCTCATTCAGTGCCAAAGGCATTTATTCTGTCCAGGTAAGGTCAAATGAAGTCCACACATATGGTGGGTTGATATCCATTAAAATTATCGTAACACAAAGCACAGAAAATGTGATGGGCTCTGAAGGCTTCAGTTGGACAGTTTCCCACATGCACTGGGAAGGCAAGAATTCAGACAGTGAGGTTTTTTACCTACAACTGCATTCCGCTTCTTAGTACACCCAAGTTTGGTATCAATTTCTATCACTTACTTAAAAGAAGATCCAAATAAACTGGGGAGCAGCTTGTATATGAACAGATTATTTAAAGATTCTCTTGAGTGAGGAGAATTGGAGAGAAAATAGTGTTTAACCCAACTAAATTGTAGTAACCCTATATTTAAAAATCAAGTTGTATTTCATTATCTTTGTGTGTATCTGGCTAAGAAAGGAGATGTATTCAGAGAAAATAGAGATATAAAACCCATGTGTGTATCATCCCACATATATATATTCTTCAAAAAAAAACCAAGATAGTGAATAGAAAAATCAGACTTCAAATAAGGCAAGTGAAGTCACGCACCTTTAAACAGATTTAATTCGTAGAATGCTAATGGTTAATAAGAAATCTAATAATATGGCACCACATTAACCATCTTTGTGCCTGGTAGCATCTCATTTGTCTGGGGTCAAGCGATAATTCTTTTTATTTATCTGTGGACAGACTACGAAGCTGTTGGCATATAATGCATGCATCTTCTTGAAATATTTTTTTTTAACAATCTCTAAAAGTATAAAAGAAGATAGCTGTCAGAGTATCACACAGCCTGCTTCTGATCATGTACAGTTACATGTCTAAAACTGTGACAAAATGACCATCTGACAGTAATTCTGTATACAGAAAATGAAAAGCTATGAGTGAAGAACTCAGACACTGCAAACATCTTTATATTGAAGAGAGTGTGAAAAAAGTCTCCTAAGAAACAGATACAGGTTTGCCTGCCAAAAAAAAAAAAGTTTAGAACAGCCACAGTCTTATCACTAGCATTCATTAAATGTTATTGTTAAAATTAAACTCTGCCCCAAGAAACAGTCTTTTAAAATATTCTTTCAAACTATCACATCCTCTCATTTGAAATTAAAAGTTTATTTTCCCTTTCAGACACCTGCTGTCCTCTTCAAGTACTGTAATGTGACACTCGACATGCAATTGAATTATTCTAATATAACATACACCAGATGTCATGACCACACTTCGTTTTAACTTGAGAAAAATCAAAAAGAACAAAGTGTGAACTCAATTCAAGGTGTAAAGAAAAATCACAAATTCCATGGGAGCATATGAGACGTAAAAAAGTGTCATTAAGTACTATTACTTCTATTGTTTTTCAGTATGACCCCTGGTAAACAGGAACTCTGGCTCACTCAGCTCTTGCATCTGAAATTACAGCGTACCATTTGTGCTAACAATTTCTATGATCATTTCTGTGAGCTTATTTCCAAAGAGCCTCAATTGTACAGTAGCAAAGAAACACTCACCGACTGTCAAATTACAGCTTAAAGTTATTCATCTTGTGCCATTTGAGCATTTGCCCTACAGCTTTTGACAAACATTCATGTTTTTTTCTCACTTCATCAGTCTCCTCAGCTGAAATGGCAGGTGAAGTGCAAGTTAATTTAGAGCACAGTCCAACTGTTGTTTCAGACAAGAGAGGGAGCTGTGAGCTGAGAAGGAAGTTATATGTAGGGCACAGAGGGAACACTGCTAATAATGCAAAAGGTTAGTGAATGGCAGCTAATAATGTGAAAGGTCAGTGAATAGAGGTTTGAGGGGTTTTTTTGGCATATTTTGTTCGTATTTTAGGTTTAAAAAAGCATTTCTAAGAGAACAAGCCTCAGATAGTTAACACACACATTAATTAAACACTGTGTTACTGGCAAAACCTGCAATGACAGCTCTGAAAAATAAAGTCATATACAGACAGCAGACAAGATTAGACAAATTCTGCTACTTCAGCCTGAGCAGCACCAACGAGACTGGTGATCAGGAAGTCTTAAAGAGCAAGGAAGAATGCCCTTGTGGTTGCAGTATGGGCTGCAATTCAGGAAATCTGCTTTTAATTCCCAGCTCTCAACAATTTCAAGGACTATCTTTTGCAAGGAATTTAATACCTGGGCACTCCAGGCATCTTCATTCGGGCAGGGAGGGGGAGAGAAATAAGGGAAGCAAAGAAGAAAGGGAGCATGTGGCACCTTCCCGGCTGGCTCATCTGTTACCAAGTAATATTTATTTTATTCCAGTAAAACAACACTACAGATCAGTACCAAATCACCAACAATGAATTGTAATTCTGGATTTGTCCCTATGTGTCACCGCTCCCCGTGTCCAGTAGATAAGTATTTTCAACTGCTTGTCCTGAAAAAGCAGATGGAAGTGTGCTTTTGGCACGGCTGGCAAACAAGAAGGCCTTTCTAAGAGCATGTACTGTGAGTGACAAAGCAAATGAGTTAGAACAGCTGATAGTGTGCAGCAGGTTTGATCCACAGTTTATAGTGAATTTGAGAGAAGCAGTGAACTCTCCCATAAACTTCCTTGGGATTAAGTTATTGCCTTCTGAGTACTTGACTCCCACAGAAAATAAAATAAAGTTTACTGGTCTTAAAACAAAATCCTCAAAGGAACATCCTGGAATACAATTCACTCAGGCCAGTTCCTCCCTCATCCTGAAACCAGGCAGCAACTTAAATAAAACTCAAGCCTCCGTCCCAGCCACTTCCCCCTTTGCAGATAGGAAACCACAACTCACCTACGGTCCTCAGACTTGGGGATGGGGTTGGTGCAGCGTTGGCTGTTATACTTGGCCACATATTCACATTGCTTGAAGGGGGCAGTCTTGTCCTCCAGAACGTGTCTGATACAGAAGGCGTAGCCGTTAAGTCGCCTCTGCTTGCACAGTTTGGGGCTATATGAGCACAAGGGCTTATTGTCAACCTCAGAGAAGTGTATGTGTTTGCCTTCATACATCACGTGACTCTATTCCTTGTGAACATCAGCTGAAAGAACCAAAATATTGAGACAAATCACGTCAGGGAAGAAAAACTGCATTCAGTTCTAGGTTGTGTATTTCATTTTAGCTGGAAAGAAGGACCCAAAACAATACCTGATTTTAAATCTTCTGTACCATGTCAATGTTAAGAGAGAACCCCAAGGAGACCACTATCCTGGAATGATGATGAACCAAGACGAAGCAGATTGTCTAAGGAAAATATCAAAAGGGTCAATGTCAGTCAGAATAAAACAGATATTACCACGGTAAGTAAACCAGCACACGTAGTCACCAACCCTGTGGTTCAGCTAGCATCCAATAAAACAAATCCATAGCACAACAGTTTTCAATCAGTAGTCATGGATCTTTGGAAAACGTGAAAGAAATTACTGGGGGAAGGAAAATTCTACTGGCACCACAGTTAAATCACTTAAACGGAACTTCACTCATCTACCAGAAAGTGACTGGAAGCTACAGGTCGAAAAAGGTTAAGTGTCAGATTAGATCACCTGCTTTCAGAAATCAAATTGAAAGATGATTAACCCATTTGATTGCAGAAGGTTTACTTCAAATATTTTTGCTTACAAAACCACCAGAGACTGTCTTTGCTCTGCAAAATTATTTCATCAGTCAGTGCAACAAAGTTGGGGTTTTTCTTAAGAAAAGCTTTCTTTACTACACCTAGTGAACAGGCTTCAGATCTTGTAGCTGCCTACAGTATCTGCAAGCATCCATATGCAGTCCTTCCTGAGGTCATCATGGTTCATCAAAGTTTATCCTACCTCACCGTACTTACTTTAGGGACATGCAGGCATTAATATCAGTCAGTACTCCCATCAATGCCAGGAGGGCTGAAATGCCGATTCAGCAAGAAGCTGGGGGGTTTTCCCCCTAAAGAAGATTCCTACAGTACAAGTCCATGCAGCTATAAGGTACTTTTTCAGCTCCTAACATTATGGAGGTCTTTGGCAATCATCTTTAAAAAAAAAACAAACAAAACTCCCAAACCATCCCAAAGTAGTTTCAAAAAAATTTACAGCACATACATTCTGCAGCTACTCTGATACACTAAGCTTAACCTGCAAAAAGTAGCTTTTATTCAGAAAGGTCATTCTGAAGCACTGGAATGAACTCTTTCGAACACTGCGTATTCATTCAGTACTCAATTCAGTTTCACATGTTTTACACACCAAGGAAAGGAATGCTCATAGAGGCGATATTCAGGAAATATGTAATAAATCAGAGGCATGTAACAAATGTACAGATTACCACCTCAGTGAACTTGTTCCCAAGGCCCAAAATGGCAAGAGCAGGATGGCAAGGAGGAAGCCTATACAGACCCTGAAGGAAAGATGCACTTTCCTCTTGTAAAGGCACAAGCCTCCACCTCCTGCTGTAAAAAGTACCATGAGAAAATGACAAAGCACTATGGCACTGGGGCATCTAGAAAAGCAATTTTAAGACACTAGGGGAAAACAAAACACCCTATCCCACCAAGTAAACGGCATAAATCTGGCCTTTATTAGCATATATCTAGCTGTAGAAGCAGAAAGACAGAAGAGTACTAAAAAATTTAAAAACACACTTAAAATTCTTGGAACAGCTGTACATGCACATGTACAGCATACAGAGCACACAGAATGGAGACAGGTGCTACAGAATGTAACTACTGCAGGCGACCTGAACAATCATTTAAGAAAGATAACTTTGTATTTTCTCTTGATACATATTTTCTCTTTCCATGCACACACAGGAGCAGGAACCCCCAGAGGCAGGGGGCTCGCGCTTTGCTTACACCAGACAGTCATAACACAAGCACAGACACCTAGCCCCGTTCCAATACCTTTCCCAACTTTTCTCAATGCACAGAAGCACATACTCTATCTATATATTTGAAAGCAATCACCAGAGTATGACTTTCCACAATACATCAGTCTTAAGAACAAGAAAGTTCATTGTTGACTGTGTCTTTCAAAACTACAGAATGGGAAGAAGGAACAATCTCTTCTTTAGCATGTTAAGGACCAAATAATCCTTTCAGTCACCTTGGCCCAGGCAGATACTGACATATCCTTCAGTATTATTCAGCAACAACATGAACGAAAAACATAAATCCCATGGGAACATGACCCATACAGGAGCTGTGGTCAGTGTTTGTATCCCATACATTTGAGAGGTGGACTCTTCTATTACTATGACAGTAAGAGTAATCAAATGAGTCTTAATTACTCGCATCTCACACACACGATGCTGACAGAAAGCCTTTTGCTGGGGAGCCTGCTTTTCTCAATAGTTTATCAAAGCTTATATTAGGTGGCATACTGGACTGGATGCAAAACTTGAAAGACCAAGTGTATCCTGCAACTGGGGTGACCCACATTTTGCTCTTTATTTTCTTCTGGTTTATTTATCACCTTCTTTCAAACTTCTGCTATCATGCTTTGCAGAGTTTCTGATGGATCGCTAACTTTTTCCTTTTGTACTACTCAGCCGTATTTCTTTTCTGAAGGTTATCAAGCAACAGACCAAAGAGAAAGAGTTCCTCGGGATGGTTCCAAAGCAAACAGAAATGCATACCTTGTGTGCCTCCGTTAAGCTTCTGTAAAGAAACTGCTCCACAGTTCCCAGCCACTATAATCCTAGACTTATTCTTGTGGCCACAGTCTTATTTTTGGATTTAACGCATAATTACGTCTTATTTTTGCATTTAACTTGATTTTGTCAAGGCAGGCATAGTATTTCACTTCTCACTTGTCTGAGAGATACAGGGCACAAGCACAATGCTATATGAAACATTCACACAAAAATACTGACAATAATCCCCAGGGAAACCAATGAGCACGAACACGAATTTTTGGGTCTATATATACACTAAGAGAAGCTCATGCAAATATAACCATGTTAAAAATCCTGACAGGAATCAATTAGTGCAACTACAGTGCAAAGAACAAGAAAGCTAATAAACATAGTAGCCAACCAAAAGTACACCAAAAAAAAAAAACACAGCAATTTTCTCAAACTTGCAATTATATCTTTATTGGTAGATTCTTAAACAGAGTCCCCAGAAGACATGTCACTATGTGGATACACTGCCAGGATCAGAGACTGAAGTTGGACTTGATCTAAAAAGAGATTTTTCTTTTTACTTCCAGAGCATACCATGTAAGAGTGTGTACGTGTGTGTGCGTGTATGAATATATAAATAAAAACAACGAGGACGCTTTAATCTCTTCATTCTGATTTCATCTGATGCAGTGTTTTATTTTTAACAATTTACAGGAGTTTTTAACAGAGCTTTTTGCTGCTACGTAACAAGGAGCAAAAGCATGGAATAGGCACATGTCACTTAACTGACGAGAACTGAAACTACACTCAGCTAAATAGTGGGTGGGGGAGAAATTATTTTTGTCCCACAGGATTCAGTAAGAGATGACGGAAACATGGACTTCCCCTGGAAAAAGCAAATGCTAAAGCAGCTGTACTTCACCATAAAAATATCAGAATACAAAACTTTCTGGAAGCTGTTTTCGGTTTTGCATTTACACTCTGCATTGAAGATGTAGTAAGGCTCAACAGAAAAAAAATTCATGCCTGCATGTGCTCAAACTAACTTTAGCCACAACCGGTGAATGAGAAACCAGAAGCTGCTTCTTGAGGAACCTAGATTTTCCTTAAAACAACTGCTTCTAAATAAAAGATTTTGAGCTAGTCAGAAACAACAGGGAAAAAACCAGAAGGGAATCCAAAAACGCGTGCCCTTGCCAAATGATGTAATACATGACTGAGGTTTGAAAAATCATGGTAGGGAATAAGGTAAATACAGAGGAGTCATATACCAGATCACACAATATCAGAACTAGGGGTTCCTGATGAAGTTAGTAAGAGATTGACTCAAAACATATCAAAGAAGTATTCCTTCGTTTTTACTACTCACAGGTAGTGAACTGCTGGAACTTGCTGTCACATGAGACCATGGAAGCAGACAGGATCATCAGGTTCAAAAAGGCAATAGAGAAGTTCATAGACAACGGGGACATAAGTGATGTACCTGCCAGCACGACCAATTTAACAAATATGGGTGGTGGAGGAGTCAGAGAAGAAAGCACAAAAAAAAGTGTCTGGGCTTTCATGCTCTTCCTAAATAGCATCACTTATTCCTACTGCCCAAGACAGAACATTAGGTTGGATCCAAGCTGATCTGACCCAGCAGTGTATTTTTCATATTCTTATAAGGGTACCACTAATATTTGTAACTTTGTAACACATTAATTTCTCCCGCTGTCCCGTTTTTTATTCTTGAGCAACTGACTGGAAGAAAATCTCCTCCCTCCGGCTAAAGTCCTATCTGGACATGTGAAGAAGAGTAACAAACCTAGCACCCCAGCAAGGCTTTATAGCAAGGACAGGCAGGACACAGAGCAAAGTCACGCTCTGAGACGTCAGCACTTAAGAGCAGAGCTATTTGTCCTGCTGAGTGCAGCCACAGGTAGTCTAAAAGACAACTGAAGGTGGTTTCCACAATGACTGCAAAAAGAGAAATTAAAGATTTCAGTACACACAGGAACACACCTGTCCAACTGCCAATACCTACTATCACCCTCTGGAAGAAGCCAGCTCCCAACTGCTTTTGGTACTGGCTTTTCAGTACCGGCATAATCAGCTCCCTTGCAGTGCACATCAGCTCCAAAGACAACAAAGCTGTAGCTCTGCACTCCACATACCCTCTCCCAAAAGAGTTAAACAGTCTTTCAAAGAGGCTGGAAAACAGTGTAGCAGCAAACTTTGGAGGACAATCTTTACTATAACCATACCCAGTACCAGCATTTTGCCATACAGAGATCTGGTACCTGACATCACCTGTAGTCTCCAGGGAAGTTAATGGCTTACTCACTAACAGAAAGCCCAAAGCACTACAGCCTCAGAACTCAGATCAGTAATTTTGAGCAAATGCTGTGCTGAAAATATTAAGAGCGTTTTAAATCATGTGGGCTGGTACATTCTTAAACATATGCTCAGAACTTGACATTCAATGTACGTAAGACCCTTTTAGGCAATGGAATCCCCAAATGCATTGTAAATTGCAAGGCAATTATATGCTGGTGGTTAAAAGATGTATAATTAAGAGGACTGAGCTCAGAGCTTCACACACTGCATCCAAACAAAATCCACAACTACAGAGGTCTTTACTGTGTTGTTTTGCATTTGCTAATAGTAGCCCAAATTTCCTGTTAAATTGCTTGGTGTGTTCATGACATCTCACAGACAAGGTACAATCATCTCCATATGTTTCCAAAACCATCAGCCTGGGGCCAGAAGTAGAACATGGATCTACGAGAACCTCAGCTTCTCCACAAAAACAAATAACATAAATAGTAGTTTTGTCAATTCCTCTTGACCAAGAAATAACAAGTACCTGCCACTGTCAGATACACTTCCTGAAACTAGGCAAACACACAGAGTGCAAGATGTTTGGCAACATGGAATTTCATCCACTCCAAGATGAACAGAAATCATAAAATTCATGACAAAAAGACATATATCTAAAGCTAATTTATAGCAAAACTTTTCAATCGGTATTAGTAAAAAGTATACTTCTAAAGAGGAAACATTCATTTTTTCTATTTCATAGAAATTAATACCTCTCTTTGAAATGTTTTGTTCTATCAAGAGAAGCTGTACCATATCTAACTGTGATCAACATCAACACCACAAAGTTATAACTTCTGTCCCTATTCTGTGATCTAACCATAAGTTTGGCTTAGTTCTAGTCTTTTAACAGCTCAATTCTCTACTACACTCAGCTACCAAACCAAGAATGTTGTAATTGTGGAAACAAAGAGTCTTTTTGTCAGTAAAAGCATTCAAATTGAGACAGAGAACACTGGGAAGCAACCAAAGTCAACTACAAGAGTTCCTGTGCAGAACACTTTTATTAAGTACAGTTAGTCCTTACTCAGGAAGGCATCTGAAGTGTGGGTACTGCAACACACATGCAAGTACCCTGACAGATCAAGGCATTCAACATGTTAAGACCTCACAAGATATTTTTAGTTACCACCTGGAATCATATTTTGGACTACTTTTTTCATATGTTAAGATCTACCTAGGAAGAAAGAAGCGATATTGCCCTCATTCTGCCTTTTTAGAAAGCTTATTACTTCAGCTCTAGAAAAAGGCAGTTTACATTGCATAAGGCTGTCCAATATATTAACAGAAAAGCACCAGAATATTTTAGGCAACACTGGTAAAACAGATTATGTTTTAGAATGTAACACAATAAATACAGACTTAAACTTAAGCATTATTCCCAATAATAATAACATCTAGAAAACTTATAGAACTTGTAACTAGTTACAATCAAGAGCAGAAAACATAACTATGAGGAAGAAAAAAATAACTCTTTGCTCACATACTGAACAGGTTCTTTTTGTTTTCCTACACCAACCGAACTTAAGGAGGAGTTTTTATTTCAGCTGATTCACTCATCTGTACCTCAAAGTACCTTAGAGAAAACAAGACAAAGATACCCCAAACCCTAAAAACCAATGAACATTTAAGACTCCAAGAATTTTAGAAACTTCAGAGGATTTCTAAAGAAAAAAGATCTTAGGTAGGAAAATTCATAACTACTGCCAAGAGTACACTCCTATAAATTTCAAAAAAGTAGTTTCCTAAACATGGCTATTCCTGACCTAAGGTTCAAGATGGCCTCTGTATCTCAAAAGTCTTTCGAACAAGGATTTCTCTATTTGAGGACAAGGTCTCAGGCCCCAGTTCTGCTATCACATCCTCACAGGGAGGTTCTCATGCACGCTTATTTCAATGTAGTTATGAACAGGCCTGGGTTTTGCCAGGATGAGCAGGGCTGCAGAGAGGTGGCCTTCAGATACAGCAACAAATGGACCCTTTAGGACATTGCAATATGGCAGAAATGTACTTTAAAAACGTTATCTCAAAACACCAAAATCATGAACCCGAGATAAAGTAGAGATTAAAGATACCACAACACACCTTGCTTGTACTTGGGGAGAAAAAAAAAGTCCAAGTCTTCTATTTATTCAAATAACAGATAACCTGCCCTTCCATATGAGGTTAAACAAAATATCTTTGTCTTATTTTTTGTCCCAATACTACGAAGACAAATCAGCTTATCTTCACACAATACAGTATCATTCTTGCTTCAGCAGGAATACTCAATAAATAAACCAATAGAGCTTCTCACAGAGGAGTCTTCCAGCAGGTATAAGCTATTGGAGTTTCACTGTGGTCTTAAAAGAAATTTGTACCCCCTGATGATTTACCATACTATGAGAACACGGTATACGCAGTTCTGTAGGACCAGGCCCTACACACAAATTCATTCACTCATCACAAAAATACTGAACATCAAAATAACCCCCCGTACGTAAAGTTTGGCTTGCTTTCTGTAGATAATTTAGCTCTACAATTAATAAAACTTGTGTGATCTTTGTACATATTACAAACAATTCATGCAAAAGGCTGAATGTCACCAGGCTGTAAGTGACAGCTTCACACAAAACACGAGTGCTCCAGTTCGGCCATCAGCTGTGGTACCTGGTGGGTACGGCCTGAGCAAGAAATACTGCCAGTACAGGTGAGCCCACAGGGGAGGGCACCTGTCTACGGGGGAATGATGCATTGCCCTAATTTTGTCAATTTTAAGTCTTCCAATCCTCAAAAACTGAAAGGCTTTAAAATAAACCTGCATTGCATGTTGTTGAGTAAGAAAGTCAGAACTAACTCTTATGTATTTTAATCAGATGGTCTAATATAAAGCTTTAAGGTGAGTGTCACTGTCACTTCCAAAATTCATTTGCAGTTACTTGTACAAAGCCATGATAATTTTGACCTAAAAGACACATTAAGGAATATTGGACCAAAACACGCCACCTCCCGCATTAGAAACCGGAGCTATTTCACCTGTGCGGGGTGAAGCGCGTTGGTGGGTCTTCCAGTGTACTCACTTCACAACTACCAGACGTTCTTTTCCCTGAAAAAAACGATCCTTTCATTTTCAGTCCTGGGGGCAGCAGCACCTCACACAGACACCCCCCCCCACCTCAGGGGGACCCCAGGCCACAGGGACAGTTAGGGTGTCCAGCGGGGACATGACAGGGGGCCAGACACAGCCCTTGCTGTGTAGGGGCTATTGGAACAATCCCCTCCCCTGGCTGAGGTGCCAGTGGGCTGCTGCTCCTGTCCCGCTAACGGGTCCTGGGACAGAGGGGTGGCTGAGGGACCCCAGCGCGGCCCCGGCAGGGTTCAGGCGGCCCCCGGCCCCGGCATGTGCCGGTGAGCGAAGATGCAACCAAGGCAGCCCCTCGCCCCTGCCCCTCGTTCCCTGCTCCGGGGGCAGGCCCGGGGCCCCACGTGCCGGCAGCTTAGGGGGCGGAGGGGGGGGCACTCCGAGGGCCTTCCCGCACCCCCAAAACCACCCCCCACTCCCTCCCAAAAAGTTGTGCGGCGAATCGACCCGCCGCCGGCCCGGCCGAAGGGGGTCACCGGCGGGGAGAAAAGGGGGTACGGGACGGGCGGGGGGGAACCTGCGGCCGCATTCCA
>VZRV01007336.1:1333223-1358231 GCA_013398115.1 Falcunculus frontatus | reverse complement strand
GCCCCGACCCTCCCGCTGGGCCCCGGCGGCCGTCTCACCCCCCTCCGGCGCTCCTCCCGGCGCCCGAAAGCTTCAAAAACCCCCCTGGCTCCCCGCACCCCCTACTGCGGCCTACGCCGCCCCGGCCGATCCCCGGCCTCGCGTAGCCCGCCTCCCCGCCCGCCCTGCACCCTCCGCACCGCCTGCCGCGCTACGCGAGCCCGGGGATGCAGGCCGGGCCTGGCTTACCTTTCCAGCTGCTTTTTTTTCCCTCCTCTCTCTCCTCTCCCCCCTTTCCCTCTGTTGGGCTGACAGATCAGAGTTTCCTCCCCAGCAGAGGGACTGGGAATGTGCTCGGGCTCTGTGCTGAGGAGCTGCTGCCCCCCTGTCTCTGAGAAGATCCTGCTTTTTGTGGGGAGGAAGCTTTGGGGGCTCTTTTATTATTTTAAAACTACAAAGTGCTCAGAGGGTAGGTGATTATTAAGGGGAATCCCTGAATATATTCTCCAGCAAAGAAGGCAGGGCTGCTGGGGCTGCTCAAGAAGAGAGCCAGCAGCCTCCTATAGCACCACTACAGGCACCGAGAGGACATAACATCAGAGAGCGGCTCCTCTGCCCTCCAAAACAACAACTTTCCTACCATCTTGGAGGTAGTAGAGAGGGATAGAGGGAGGGGGAAAAAAAAGTACAGAAGGTTTTTATAAAGTGTCAATTTGGAGGAGGGAGCCAAATGGCCAAAAAAAATTATTTTAACATTTGTGTGACTTTTTATTTTAAATAAAAATAAAATACAAAGGCTTGTGGCTGAAGAAATATTTTTTTAATAACCTGTAAAGATCAACTCTCGGGAAAAAAAATTAAAGGAGGTACGGTAAAATATATATTTTTAGTAACTTTGTTTGTTCTTAAAACCATGTAATTTTTTTCTGTAGGATTAAAGTTGTTAACTTTTTTTTTTTTTGTCATTGTGTGATGGTTCTAAAAATTAGTGTGTAATTGTGAAAGTTCGTTTAACTTTTTTTTTGGTACTCGTAATCGTAGTAAACAGCTGAGATTGATGTCGGATAGTTTGGTGTAACTGTACCATAACGTCTTTCTCTCTCTCAAGGCATTGAATTTAAAATTGGATATACGGGTAGGAAAAAAAAAACCTATTTTTTTTTTATTTGTACTTTTTTATTTCTTTCTAGAGTAGGCTATGTAGAGAAACTATGGGGGATTTAATGCGAGTGAGAGGAACCTGTGATAGATATCTGAGAAATTGTGCTGTCATAAATTTAGCATTGTCTGCCCTTCAGGATGGGACGTGAAAAAACAGAACTCATAGCAAGAAATTTGGGGGCAATAGTTGAGTTTTGTTTTTAATGTTTTCAAAGCACTTTGCAGCCTTCTAAAAATCTGTCCTGGTTCTTTTTAAGTTACTGTTTTGATTTGGGGGCTTTGTTCTTGATATTTATAAATATTATTCCTGACTTGCTTACAGAGTTGAGAAATGCTATAAATTTATACTACAGTGTCTTGTAATATAAATTAATAATATTTTTCTTTGTTACAGATTCTTTTATTAGATTGTAAAAAATATATTAAATGCTGTCAAAACAATGTGAGGTGCTATGGTGTATCTATAGGTGAAGACTGATCGCTGTATTCAGCAGATCTGTGGTAGTGTTTCTTGAAGTAGTATTATGCACAGCCCTATTCAGAGATTAACTGCAAAGATGCCTTTTTATTTGTCCCGAAGGAAGAGGAAATAATTAGGAAACTAATGAGCTATACATTATGTTTTTTCCATTGTAAAAATTATTCAGGTGGTATAGAGTAATTGAACTGCAGTCAGACTAAGGTCATATGGATAAAGGTACTGAATTACTTAGTATATTATCAACCTCTTCCTCTCCCCTGCCAAATCTGAAATATATTGGTTTAGAGGAGTTCTTGTAATCTTAAAGGAAAAAAAAAAAATTCCCGTATTTTAGGTACATCCACATTTCAGAACATACTTTGAGTTTGCCCAGCCTGCATGGTCAGCGTGCTTTGTGTGTTCATAGTGGGTTTTTCATTTAGATAAATAGATTTTAATTAAAGTATAATTAAAAGTCAGCTGGTCTTTGTGTCAAACTGTTAATTTTTTGTTTAGCAGAGGTTTTTTTAGATTATGGTTGGTCTACCTAGCTCATTTAAATAATCCAGAGTGTTGCATTCAATGGAATTATTGCATGAGAGGTGTTTTTCTGTTATTTGAATTTTTTTTCAGTTTTTCAGTTATTAATCTGTTAAATGCATAATTCTGCTGATGTTAGAAAACAACAAAAAAACCCCAAATATGTTGCTCCTATATTGTATTTCAAAAGAGTTTGTGCTTTGTATAGAAGTAATGCAATAATTAGAGTCCTTCATAATTTTATCAGTTGTTTTTGTATGCTTTGGAGCATGAAATATGATTATTATTTTTGTAAGCTATTTCAACAAAAACTACTTTTATATCCTATACCTAAAATTCATTACAGGAATGACAGGGATTACAAATGTTGGTCAGGTATGGGATGATTGGAAAACCGCAAGCCCTTTGAAATAGTGCAAATTAATTATCTCAGTTGATTTAGGAATTCAACAAATGCGACATAAACTAGTATTTCCTTTTCTTTTGTTCTAAATAGATAGATAAAGGGCCAAATTCTCGGACCCCAGTTTTACAAATGCTTGCAGGCCTTGCTAACACTTACTAATTCAGAAGTGTTTGAAGGATCATTCTATAATTCCTTGCATAAAACTCTTAGCAAGTCACTAGGATTTTGCTGGAGTACCAAATTCAAGTTTCTGTACAAAGTGATTTCTTGTATCAACCATTGTGTTAAACAAGAGAATTGCTACTTTCAACTGTAATTCAGTAGTTCAGTATAATTCAACTACAGTTCAAGTTCTCTTCATTGGGCTATTAAGATGTTTTTTGTGTTTTAGGAAGAGAGGCACACCACTAACAACTAATCTGTGCTGCATCTCTCTGTGGTACTCTTGAGAATATCTGTACAGCACACTTAGCATCTTGGAATTGTATTTTTTTTAATGGGATGCAGATGATACAACATTTTAGAGAAATGGCTGTGAACGCACTTGAGAACCCGCGCACAGAAACAATATTAAACTTTTTCTTTGGCTTATGTGTTTGACTTCGCAGATACTGACTTTAATCGGATTACTTGCATGCCTAAATTTAAACATGCAGCATAGTAGCATTACACATTTTGGTGACATCCTGAGATCTATTTGATGTGTGTTAATTGTGAAGCCAGAAGCTTAATGCCAAGCAAAAGGAGAAACATTTTGAATCTAGTTTGGAATAGGAAAATTTGAAATGGGATACTTTTAGTATCTTATACAAAAAAAAGAATTCAATCTTTTTAAGGAGGAGAAAGTAAAGACGAAAAATTTGGCAGGTTTTAGTTACGTGAACTGTTGTGCAATCATTCAACAGAGAAATTAAAATTTGTGCTTTACGGATAGAGAAATTTATGTAACAAAACTTTATTTACCTGAGAGTAATTTGCTTTTCACTAACTTACTAAGAGATGCAAATACTATTTTGATTGTTTTGCTGAAAATAAAATGTTACATGGTAACGACCTAAAGGAGCAGTCTGCTAGCTTTAGTAATGTAGAAGGAAATGAATTTTTTTAAAAAGATTTGCTTATTTTTATGGACAAGACTCTTAAGTTGGGACATACATTATTTTGATGAGTAGAGCAGTGCTCTGAAATTACTCTGGAGAACAAATTGGACTCTGAAACTTCTGTACAAGGACAATGTGTAAACCCAAAGCACAGAAGGTCCCCTGTACAACATTCAGAATTGTATTCTGGAACTTGAATTTCTTCAGAATGGGTCTGTCTGTCTTGATTTAAATTGGCCTCATCCCTGGACCAACTGCTCCATCCAGTAAACTTATTGTACGCCTGAGCACGGAGTGATCAGCGAACATTAATGTTCTGTAAATCACAGGTTTCTGGCTAATGAGGCATTCTGTGCTCATGTGTCTCACTTGTATTAGTAGTGAGACAGAGGGCAGTGACGCAGTGAATAAGCTTTGCTAGTTTAATAAAGCAATGAAATAGCTGCTTTAGGTTGTACACCGCTGGAGGAGGCTGCATCAAGAAATGAACCTTGACTCTCTCCCAAGGTCGTATGCACCCCGAGTGCAGACCTCAAGAATTTCTGGATCATGGCTTAGACTCTGTGCACATGATGAAGAGTCTCAGGTTCTCCCCAAAATAGTGGTATAATGTCGGCATCTTGGTATTATTTCTTGAAAGACATACTGAGGAAACAGTTCCAATGTCTTCAAATGCTTGTGAAAGGGATTAGCAATTTATTTAAAATAGAGGTGAATGTTGTGACGGGGAAGAACAGCTCTAAGGGTATAGATGTTAATTTGAGATTTTCATGTCCAGAGAGCCACATTTGTATAGAAGAGCTTGTCTGTAGGCATTTAAAGGCTGAAAAGGGTGAGAAATTAAATAAACCCCAAAGTTATGATACATTCTTCAAAGCAATGTCTTGAGCAGCTGTTATGTGGTATTAGTTTATTTAATAGTGGCAAGTTCTGCGGTAAAGCTAACCATTAAATACCAGCATATTAGTATTATGGGAAAAGGCTTATTCTTATTTTTCAACAATTCTTTAACATTTTATAGCAATGGTTGTCTCTTGCATATCTGGGTTTCAGTTACTCTGTCTGCTGCAGTTGTATGTATTTGATAACCAGCATGCTTTTTGCGCCTTTTCCAAACCTCAGAGTCCTTATGTTAAAAACACTGTCTACAGTCTGAGGATTTTTCTCTAGGAAATATACCCACGTTATGGCATAAATTGAGCTTCTTAATTCATTTGCTAAACTCCTTCAAACCCACGCTTTAGTGTACTCCTGTGTGGCAGATAGCACAGCTGAAAGTATAGGACGAGCCATATATACAACAGAGTAACCTTGCTTTACTTTGTTTAAAGCCCTAAATGCTGGCAAAGCAACACGAAGTACAGATGACTAGCCTTGTTTTCCTGAGTCTTGGGGGCTTCATTAAAGCTTTTTTGAGCAATGGGAATTTTGCTGCGGGTTTCAGTAGGAGTATAGCTGCAGAAGTATTTAACCAGTTGGGAGCAGATATATGCTAGCTATTACATGATAATATAATTAATTGATAGTGAACTGTACTGAAAATAGTAATTAACTAAGACTTCACTAATCTCTTCTTCATTATCAATGTGTATTTTAATCTGCATTAAATAAATGGTATTGTCTTCCTAAAGCTCAGCAAAGACAAAACAGTGAGACTGTTAATTGTGGGAAGGTTGTCCAGAGTATGTTGGGCATCTGTGGAGACCTCTTTAAATAGAGGACAAATGAATGGAATAAGATGTCCCAGCAGAATGCTCTAATTCCATCCCATTTTACCGGGAAGCCCTCTGTTAATTCAGAGTATACTATTGTATTTTTACTATCTGCTTCTGTCTATTGATATTTCATTAACTGTAATTGTAGTGGTTAAGAAGCTGTACACTTTATCCCTAGTCCTTGTCTCTGCTATTAGTCCAGTTAATCATTTGCATTCGGTTTGCAGAGGGTCTTGGTCGCCGCTGCAAGTTGGAAAGATGAGAATTCCCACTCTGGGCCAAATCAACAGTCTCTTAAGTCTTCTGAGACTAGCTTCCAGCAAAGGTGTGGAATATCCTGTGATGGATAATTGAGAAATAAAAAGCGTGCAGGACAGGATTTTTCAAAAACAGTTGGAGCTGTGCTAACATCAAAGCATAAGGTTTAATTAGTGTCTAGGGTCATGGGCTTCCAGTGGCTTTTGAAAGTTATTTGTTACACATGAAGTTTTTTCTCTTAGTATGTTTCTTTTTGATACCTGGTTCTCATCTCTGATCCATTTCAAACATAAGCACAGGTGTACAGACAATGACAAGAAGAAATAAAACAATTTCTCTGAAATATTAGTTAAGTGTAAATTCAGTATTGGCTGAGTGAGGAGCTGTCTCTACTACCTCTTGTGCCTCTAAATCTCAGTAGGCTTCTCAGCGTTAGGCACTGTGAATAGATGCATACCTGTAACTGGAGGAAAACGTAATAATTATTAACAGTTTTTAGCATAGCAGGCTTTGCTAATTATGGAATCACTCATTTTGTTTGAATGACAAGGCTTTATATATGTTATTTATGTCTCTCTGTGCCATTTTTCTGTGGTGCTGAGCTATGGAAAGTTGGAGTAATCTGGGTACTTGGGGACACTTTGCTGACATGATTCCATTAACTAATATGTGTTACTGTAAAGTGTCTTTTGGATAAAACCTTACACAACAGAAAGGACCATGACTTGTATAAGCCCACACACACAGTGAAGGATTTGGTGTTCATTTCTGAACTAAGTTTTGCTTGTGACTCTCTGTGAACTTAAGTGTTTTGTTTGCAAAGGTTCTTGTGCCCATTTGGCATTTTATTAATAATAATAATAATAATCTGTTGACATCTATTAAGAAATTGAAAATGGTGTGTTGTGTTTGGCTTTGTTTTGTTTTTTGTTGTTTTTAAATAGGAATTTAAAAACTTCTTGAGCAATGCAGCTTCTCAGGTAATTCTGGGAGAACTTAGGCATTTTGACGTTTTGTGGGGTTCTCGTACTCCTTAGAAAAAGCTTAGTGCAGTTGTCAGTGAAGTCCTTAGCTTTTAGCTGTTCTCCAGAATTCCCCATTTACTTATTACTTTTTTTCCATGTTGGTAGTCACCATGAAGTCCTCTTCTATCTGTTTGCTTCTCAGCACTTTCTCTGTTTGTCCTGTCAGTGCCTTGAAAGAGTCATCTTCCAACCCTTCATCACTAAAGGTGATTTCATCTTACTGCAAATTCGGAGGACAACACAACAAACCATTATTAGGAGACTGTCTTGTTTTGGGAGAGGATGTTTTGGCTTAGCCATTGTTTCGAGTATTTTATGAGGAGCAAGGGTGTGGGGACAGAGATGAAGTTATATTACATTTCCCCTTTGGATTAAGGCGGATGCCACTCTGCCACTCTGCTTTTCCTTTAGAGCTATGACCCTGAGCTGCTTTTCTGTTGGTTCCAACATTAAAATACAGCCCATCCCCCAATCAAGCATGTAGCAGACAGTCTTGCAAAAATCGTATCAGCCTCCAAAGAGGCACTGATCCAAAATCTTGTACTTCTTGGGGAAATGCTGCACTTTCTTTTCTGCCTTGAGCTATGCTTCAAAATACATTAAAAAATAAGTCAGTTACAATTCTTTTTATGAATGGCCTAATTATGCTGGACATGTCAGAGTCTTGCTGAGGACATACCTGTTTGACTTGAATTCCGCTAGGTTTCTTTTTATTGAAGCAGCTCACTACACTGCCCAGAGTTTTAAGCACTCTCCCTTTGGAACTACAGGGATGCATCCCTGGGATGCCGGTGCTTTCAGTAAGGTGGCTATTGAACAGGGCTTGGGGTTTTGGGGGGTTTTGTTAGTTTGGGTTTTTTGGTTTGATTTTTTTCTCTTTTTTTTTTTTTTTGTTTGGTTTGAAATCACAGCTCTAGACTTAAATTCTTAAATCTGCCTGCAGTTATAGTTTCTGTTTAATCAGAAGTTTCTCTTTAATCTGACTGCACCTGGCCTAAACTTGCTTGAAAGTGTAACTGCATAGTATGGTTTTACCTTGAATTAACACACCCTTTGCCTTTTCTACTCCCCACAACCACCTGCTGAAGATAAGGCTACAAAAAGGCAAGGTTTTATCTAAGTCATGTTTGGGGTTAATAGTTTGCACACAAGAGCCATGTTTACACAGGGCTGTGTTGAGAGAGGAGGACACTTAATGACTAACCCCATCCATCTCTCCCCAGACGCATTCCCGTTCCTTGGCAGGCTGTACAGGCAGGAGTGCACAGGAGCAGGCGAGGTGGAGGTTACTGGACCTGAAGGTAACTGGCGATGCACCCGCTGAGTTCTGCCAGTTGGCCACCAGGTGGAACCAGGGCCGCACTCGGGGAGCTGCAGGAATTGCATCTCCTCCGGGGCTGGGCTCAGCTCCAAAACAAAGCGTAATGAAGCCCCTGCCCGCTCCAGCACAGGATAATGGCACCCACGAGCTTTGCATGTGCAGTGAGCTGCATCAGCACACGGACGGCTCAGGCAGTGTTATCACCTGGCTGGTCAGCCCTTACCTTAACCACCACGAACAATACTCAGAGCGAGAGTTTATCTCCCACCATCCCAGCTCTTCATTGCTGCTTTTTCATAATTCTCTAATCTGAGGTTGCAGCTTCAGGACCGGCAGGTAGGAGCACTAACTGTAAACTTTTTCTCTTAAATAAACAGAGGTAAGTTGTAGGAATAGCCCTGTTTCTGGATTTTTTGTTTCCAATATTTTGCCAAGCCTATGTCACCTCCCTGCCTTTGCAGACCCCTATTAACCTTTTGGCACTAGCTTGGTGAAAGTCCTCGTGTGCACCGACTGTCCAGCCACCAGAGCAAACAGAAGAGATAAGGGAAGGGCTACACTCTAAACTCAGTGGATAAAAATGCTAATTTAGATTTCTCTTTACTATCTAGTTTCCAACAGTCAAGTTTATAGAGAGCCTTGTTGCTATTACCAAGTTTGGCTGAAAAATTCTGTACTTGGTGACTAGTTAGGTGGGAAATAGAGTAGAAACAGGACAGAGAGCACATGTGCTTCTTTCCCTTCTTGCCTTTCTTGATAAAGGCTGGACAGTTTGAATTGAAACGAGAATCTACTATACATACTAATTGAAGGACATAGAGCTTTCACAAAAACCAAAAAGCATTCCAGAGCTCCCAAAGTAATGCTACAACATTTAAGGAAAAAAAAATAAAGCTTTTCAACCTTTATAAATTCTGAAGTGATAACTGACTTGTTGCACAGCTGAAGTTACTCCTCTGTGTTTGTACAACATGGGGACAAGGGATTGAAAAGGTTTTCATCTTAGGAGCCTGAGAACCAAATGTTTTTCTGAATACAGGATTCAGCTACAACCTTTCTTAAACATTCTGGCATATGTCACACATTTTTCTTTTGCTATGTGCCAATAAACCCCTGTTCCTCCTAAAGTAACATTCCACAAGGACAGTAGGAAGGTTTCATGCTATACTTGGTCCTGTGAACCGCCCCATTAAAACTAGACTTCAGTCTCTCTCGCTGCCTTGCTAACATGCATGGCAGTATCTGAATAAAATGAACAGTTGCCCTTTTCTGTACCACCATGAGAACTGACCCTGTCCCTGTTGGTAACTGGAATTGGCAGGCTGAGTAAAACCATGTCCAACATTTAAGACTTGGCTCTTGTAAGGACACTGTGATATACCAGGATAACCAGGAAGAGTTTTCTTCCTGGGCAGGAGGAGAACAATTTTTTAAAAAGTTACTTCTTTGTTACTGAAAAATTCTAAGCATGGAAGAAAAAAGGAATTTTATAAAACTAAGACTTCTACAGCAGCACCCTCATGCACTCAGTATTATTCTACAGTGAAAAGTGTAGCTTTTCCTCATGCAAAATTAACACCTTTTTTTTTAACTAATACAGTTGGAAGTGTTGGCTTTATGATACTGTTCCCATTTTCAAGATTCTTGGAGGAATTACACTGAACTTTAGTAGCCAGTTGAAGAGGAAGTTATCCTTCTGCTAAACTTACATTAACCAGCATAATACAGAGAGAGAAAGTCACTGCTCTGAAGTTATTCTAAAGCATAAAAAACCCGTCAACCACCCAACCAAAAAGTACCACACACAACCCCTTCCCCCACTTTGCTATATAAAGATCAATGCACAGAGAAACTATTCTGAGATTTTTTTCTGTATTTGAACTGGTATAAAGGCCTTTTCTCTTTCTGCTAATTTTTAAAGCAGTTCAGTATGAGGAAGCTGTGTGAAGACTGCTTTTTTTTCCCCACAACATCAAAATTAGTTGTATTTCCTCCAAGAGCAGTCTCAACTGCAACTAAATAAAGAAACATATAAATATCCAGAGCAGAGAGCAGTCTGAGCATTGGCATAAACCAGGTATGAGGGACAACTTGCTTTAAAAGTGCATTACAAAAGTAGCATGTTCACATGCGGACCAAGGTTTAAAATTAAGATAGCTGGATACTCTGGAAGAAAGTTACAATCCAGTATTTTTGCCATGTAAACCCCTTCCTAGAAAATCAAGATTTACTGAGTCTGAGTTGCTTACTGAATTCTTTTCATGGAAGAAGCATGAGGTACATGAATTACACAGGTAATGGGTGGCTTGGTATTATAATTTATTTGTATACAGTCATCATGTACCCTGCCTCTGGGTACAGTAGGTTGAGTGCTGCATGTTCCCTCAGACACAAAAACAGTCCTGCAGTATGATGGGGCTATTTGAAGTGACAAAAATGCAAATGAAGGAAGAAAAAAAAATACAACAGCCTGTCAAATAGATTTTGAGAAAAATGTATCAGTCACAGCAGTTAACTGCAACAAAAACTTAGATGGAGGTGGTGGCAGTCTGATTAGTCTCTAGCAGATGGATGGCTCTTCTACTGCATGAGCACCTTCAACAACAGCTTTCACACACTTGGCCATTGTCTGGGATGCTCTACTGATGGAATCTGTAAAAAAACAAAATCCAAACATGTCAGTGCACAGACACAATACAAAATAAATTTAGTACAAGACTGGCTACAAAGAGGATAAATAAAATCACTTAGTTGAAAATACAGTCCATGCTTTATGTAAATTCCAAATAATTCTACTAAAAAAATTTTGTTTCTTCAAAAGACTCAAGTCCTGTGTATCTTAGCACAAAGCTTTAAACGAATCATAAGAACCTTACTGTAAAGCTAAGTAAAATGTTCTGCTGATTTCAGAATGGAAAGACCACACTATACATACCTGTCATATAAAAGTCTTTTATTGTGAGCTGAGGTGGAACAAGAGGATCAGCAAGAAGCTGCTGCTTCGCTAACTGTAGTAAGAAAGGAAAAGAAAGTCACCTTTACGATAGGAACTTGTTCCCAAAGTGTTTGTATAGTGAATTCTACATTCAGTGTAGGTCAAAAAAATGCTTCTCGTACTATATATGAAGAAGGCTAATTTTTTAAAAAAGCATTATGCTATGTAACAGCACTAAATCATGCCAAGATGCTTCAGTTTTGCTCACCTTTGCCAATTCATTTGCCTGGGTGAAGTAGTTAGCTTCTTCCACATCATCATATCGAACCAGGTTGGGTGATACTTCTTCTAAACGCTTCCGTATTTCATCAAGGTTTTCATAAGGCAAGGTCAAACCAGCCAACTAAGAGAGTCACAGAAAGAAATGCCATCAGGTCTAGGGATTTAATTCACAGTGGTTTAAATTACCAATCCATTAACATCCCTAAAGTAAAATGAGGAAAAGTCTACACTCCTGAAAACACAGGCAGTTAGAATGCACAAACTGAAGCAAAGTCACAGTGTTCTGTTGGACTTCTGATGCCTACATAGTCAACACTTCCCCATGTTAAAAACCGGGCTGTCCTGTTCGCTATACAAGGGATAAAAAGAAAAGAAGTACTTTTCTCCTTCCATACTTGCATTTTCCTTAGCTTACCACCAAATGTGATAGAAGTTGATGGACTTATCAATGCATTTTGTTCCCTGTGAGTAGTAAGTACATATCTGACCTCATCTAATGATACCAGATCGTGGCCTCAGAGTCTATTCCATTTTCTTTCTAAAAAGCAAGAAACTGCCTGCTTCCACCAGCTTCCTCTAAAGCACTTCACAAAGACCTGCAAAATTTGCAAAGCTTCACCCATTATGCATTCCAACAACATGCAGCAGCCGCAACAATAGAGTTATCCTCAAAAGGGAAACAATATGATTTAACTCACAGATTTAACAAAGGATTCAATACAAAGCATTACTTCTTAAAACTGTATGTTTCCCTGAAAATCTACCTTTTTTTTTTACATTGGAAAGTGTTTACAAAAAGGAACTTAATCTCTCAGTACACTTTTATTAGAAGCAACTTAAAACAGCAACAGTACCTCAGAGACAGCCCTAATAATTTTCCAGTCTTCCCTCGCCATCCCAGGAGGTGTTACTGCTACTCTTGTCTGCTGGGCCCGACCTTCAGTATTCACATATGTGGCTGCCTTCTCTGTATATGCTGCTCCCGGGAGAATAACATCAGCCATGGGAGCTCCCACATCCCCATGATGCCCTAAATACATGGGAAGAGGAAACAGTACACAACCACATGAGACATAAGTGAGTCAAAATAAAAAGAAATGCTTTACTAACACAGAATTTCTGTGTTCCCAGAAAAAAAAAGGGTTTTCTAAGTTTTGCTTAGCCAGTAATCTGAAGTCTATTAGGCTGGCTGCTCTGAGGTCTTACTTGCCTAATACTTTGGGGAGAATGAATGGACTACAAGCAGGAGTAAATGGTACTTCAGTCTCTATAGTCAGTCAGATTTGGGAGGTTCTTGGAACAAGTATTGTTAGATTAAGATCATGTTTTGGAATGTTAGAACAGCTGGAAACTAATGGTGTTTTGTCTGCCAAGTCCAAAGCTACGTTTCAGAAGACCCATACTGGTTTATATTCCCTTATTACTATCTCAGTTATGTGTTAGAAGTTCCATTTCTTGGCAAAAACAAAGGCTGAAATTCCTCAAAGGGTTTTATGCCACTGTTTACACTTTTTCTCCAACTATTAAGATAGCAACGCTTCTTAATTTACATCTGCTAATTACCTTGATAGATGATAAAACAGTCCTTTGGCAAGTCTTGACGTGTTATACAACCCGAATCTGCTCCCAAGAGATACAGTACTTTGGGAGGATTTTTCCTAATTGCCTCAACTCCTGGTTTGAAACCCAGGTCCAAAGCAGCTACTTGACTTGCAACCCTGTAGGAACAAATTCATCATGACTTTAAGTTATTTCAGAATGCTCCTTCTCCCATCAGAACAGACCTAACTTCTTTTTCTGACTAAATATTTTGAAGGGATGTATGAGGTTCCTAATAGTAACAAGACAAACATGAAGCTTAAAGGCAGCTGAAAATTTTGACGGAGTATCATGTTAGTTCTGCATTTTGACAACCTGACACCATTTGAAGTATTCACACGGAATCTCACCTATTTAAGATGGGATAGCAAAAATAAAGGCAGACCTTGAAAGTCAGGACCTAGCAGCAGGCAGCTCACTGGTGAAGCTTGATGCTCCAGATGACATTTCAGCTATGAATGGAACTCATCAGGCCTTTAATTTAGGGCACTCACGTGGAAGATGAAAGACCAGCTCTTGGGCCATCAGCTACTCAAAATCATCAAAGACTTAAAACCACTATGTCATCACTATTCATTTATTCACACATAAAAATACTTTTAAAAGAATGAAATAATCATTCTCATTTTCTGGCAGTCTACATTTTCCAAAGCAACAGTTTTGCATAATCCTCCATAATCAGGTGCCAGTCTTATTTAAAAGAAAAAAGATTCTCTCTAGAGTACAGTCTTCCAATGTAACTCATTTTGTCTGACACAGTCAGACACAGAGGTTTCAATAAGTTAAGTTGCTTTTTACACTTAAGGTAGAACGGATGGTGCACCATAAGTACGGAAGTCAATATGAAAGACTGCCAAACCACACTTGTATCATGAGTGTTCTTTAATTCATCAGTGTTTTGGTACTAAATATTTCAGTTTCAGCAGCAGAATGTTATATTCAAGTTTCCCTCAGAGGACCAAGCCCTGCTCAAACTATTCTAGTTTTACATCACTGAAGCTGCTTTTGACAGAAGAAATTTGTTGAGTCTCCAGAACTGAGTGCCATTACATTTGTTTAAATAATTTTTCCTTTACAGAGATGGTCAATTTGACAGTCAGAATTTTAGAAAGGGAGTGGTAAAGGACTGTCCAAAAAACGGTTTTCTATTAAAAGGAGTAATATCCCGATAAACTGAATAGCCAAGATCAAAAGCCCTCAAATGAAAAACTTTGAAGCTTTTCTATTAATTATTCAGTTGAGAAGCTGCACAGTAAAAGGAATATTAAAAAAAAACAAAACCAAAGAAACCATCTTATTTAAATACTCTTGCCATTTTGTTTTTCTTCCTCTAGATAAAATGCAGTCATTTAGCAAGTGACACTGGTCTGCTGTGCATCCTACTGAGCACTATGGTAGATGTTATTATGCTCTCTTGTATTCTATGTCTAAATCGAAACTTTAAATTCTATTTGAATGTAATAAATTAATAAAATCTCATGGAGAGCCTGAAAAGTTTGCCAGGTCAAGGAATCCCATTTTTATTAAGAAGTTTTTGCTAGCTTGTACTTCTGGTTTTTATATTCCCTACAGGTTTTAACCGATAAGCTGCTTGTGTGTATATGAAGCAATCTGTACACATACGTTGTGGTAACCCGTGTAGCCCAATGTGCAAGCAAGCTACTCCCAAAAAAAATGTATAGCAAACCTGTGTAGGATGTTCATGACTTTCCAATCAGGACCAGCACCACTTTTGGCCCTGGCATTCTGTGCAATGGTGGAAACAGCAGCATGGATGGCAGCTCCATCACTACGCTGCAGGGCTGCACTTCCCACCACCACCATTGGCTTTTTGGCATGGTCGAGGACCTGTGCAAGTCAAGAATCAGAAATTCATTCCACAGCTACAAAAACAATTCTTGGTACAGACAGTTGTAATATCCCAAAATTTCTCCCTAAGTCTTCCATGCAAACCTACAGTTCCAAAATGGTCATTGTTTCATTTAGAGATAAAGCCAAGAGAAACTGCTTTAAGCAGGAAACCACCTTATCAATACAGAACTGTACACTCGATAACCACACATTTAAGTGGAAACAGCAGCACTTGAAAAAGCCTGTTTTATGTCAAGAAATATTCCACAAGTTTTCTGCACTGCAAAGTTGTACACACCTGAATATATTACGCAGTTTATACATATTTGCTGTACACTAATCATTACCTCATCTGTGCATTTGATTAAAAGCAAATAACCCCATCTAAACATGGTACTTTTCTTCAAATCTGTCTCTGGGGAATTCAGGTTATTACTCAATACCTGTGGAATTTAACAGTCAAACTCTTTAAGTTCTGTGTACCTTGCAGAAGGCATGTTTGCCAGAAGCAATGTCCTGAAGTATCTGTGGGGACTCTCCTAAATGTTCGTATGAGTAGGTCAAATTCACGGGAGAGCCAACAAGGGCCACCTGCAAGTCATTGTGAAGCCAGCTGAAAATACAGCAACATTTTATAAAAATTAAAGAAATATAGAGTTTTACCCAACCAAAGCCACTAATTATAACTTCAGCAGCAACTTAAAATAGGATTGCTAAGGAATTTAAATGGCATTGTTTTCTTAACATGCAGTTTAGTTTTATTCTGACTGTTAAGCAAGCTTAAAGGTTTTTTAGAAGGATTATTTCTCTAGATATATTCCAGAAACAGTAAAGCAACACACCTTATGACAAGTCCTTAATTCAATTCCCTCCTCCCCTCAAACTTCTGCCAATTCAGTTTTAGAAATCCACTTATTTCTCAGATAAACACAGAAACATTGAGCCGGTTAGCAATTTTTTCTTTTTTGCAGCTTCTCATGGCACAGACTTATAAAAATACATGAAACATATACATTCAAAAATCTCACTGCATTTTCTCCTCTCAAAGTTTCAATGTCATTACTGTTTAAAATTACATATTTTCAAAAATCCTAGCATTAAGAAGGACAAGGCTTTTATAGACCTCATTTGCCCCATACTGACATGTTATTAAAATTGAATTAGCTATGTTCAAAAGTTTAGGAAAGCCACACTACTTGGCAAAGAAAATGTTAAACCTGAATGACTGCTTCTAAACTCAGCACATCTGATTTGTTACAATACAGAAAGCAGTAAACTGATGCTGAAAATAAATCTTTAAGGAATATGCTTCAACAGACTTCTATAAAACAGAAAATCTGAGGTGTCTGTGTAATTTAACAAAGGAATAAATGTCTGAGTGGATGAACTTAATCTAAAATGTCAAAGTGAGAATGAACTAGCTCTACACTACAGGGTACTACCCTTTTTCCACACATAAATCACCATTCTCTTTACTAAAAGGTGAACTAAATCCAATGATCCCATCTGAATGAATGTTCTCAAGTTACTGCCTGCAGCTCCAACCGAGCATTCTATCAAATCCAGATGGATTCACATGCTTATTCACCACCAAGGAATACAAACCTCTTTCGAATTCTAGCATTAAAAAGCGGTGCCTCAAAGCGTGGATTGGTGCCAACCAGAAGGAGGACATCTGCCTCCTCCACCCCAGCAATCTTGGTATTCAGCAGGTAGTTAGAGCGCAAATCTGTGCTAGAACAAAAAGACGTAAGAAAGAGGATGAGAATTCAGTACAGGGAAGGAACGAAGCTATGGTAAAGATTATAGATGCTCAAAATACTTTCTCATCTCAGGAAAAGAAAGAGAAAGAAGAGATTTCTCAGTCCAAATTACTAATCATAATTGTACTAAAGTTTTCACACCACATATAGAAATAGACTAACTTATCCAGCTCACAGCAGAGTGTAACTGGCTTTCAGTAACTCACTGGTAAACTACAGCAGCCATACATACAGGACAACATGGGGGTAAAGCATGCAACCCTTGCTGGAGTAGAGACTATGTATCAACTCACAATCCATATATACTCTCTATATGTGAGTATTCTAAATTCAAATAAACCCTGCTAATGCATCAGCAATTGTTATCCCTGCTAATTTCAGAATATTGCCATGAGATGATCTGCAGTCTGGAAAATTTATTAACACACTCATTACAGACAGACATTGCCTGTCCCCTTACCCAGCTCCAGCAGTAGGGAAGATCTCTTCAGTGCAGAGCGTATCACAATTCACTCTATTCAGTAGGTCTTTCAGAGCTATTAGTGCTTCTGCATCCACCAGCCCTCCTACAACTGCTGCTATTTCCTTACCTTCAACTGCCTGGAGCTGGAGAAAAAGGAAGTATAAACACAAACAAAAGAAACCGCTAAAATAAATTCTCATTTAGCCCAGGTAAATATTTGCTATATTAAGGTGTGTCAAAGCCCGCAGTGCAACCACTGGCCTGGAGTAGCACAAATGGATCAGTGGTGTCTGATTCCTGCCAGGCAGCAACTCCAGCTCCTTCAGAACTCATGATAAGCAAAGAAGAGCTCTCTGTATTCCATGCAGGTCTCTCCCACTTGAGTTACCACTCAGATGTAGCTAATTCTCATTTGGTGTGGTGAGAGAGGAAGGTTGGTGAATGCTTTTATTTTAATGAAACCACGGTGCAGACAGAATACAAACTTCCCTAACACAAGCTCTGGTAGTAAACTTAACTCAAAGGCATTATCTGAGAAGCAATGGCTTTTGTAACAAACCCTGCTACTGTAGCATGGGCAAAAACATCCTTGAGGAAAGTTCAATTACAGTTATTCAATTCTACTTCACCCACATAAAATTTTTAATCAAAATCCAGAGCAGTCATGCAGCACTTCATTTGAGCTGCAGAATCAATCACCACACAGAGAAAGCACTGAGGAAAGCACAATTCAGATATAAGTAATAGAGATTTAATGTCTTTGATGGCAAAAGTGGTGATAGCACAGTTTAAATAAATTTAAAGATGTCTTCAGATAGATCAGAGTATTCGGGAAAATTGCTTCCTCCTAAATTTCTGAAGAAACAGTTTACTTTCCTATTTAAATAAAAGTAATTTCTCTCCCAATGCTCCAAATGAAACCATGATAAGAAAAAGTTCTCTAAAGGGTCCAATCCATGAAACAGGAAATGTTAGTAAAAATGAGAAATTTACGTGGAAACACAATGGATTAGTAGTCAAATGATCCCCTCTAACCTTAAAGAAAAAAGCCTTTTAAATATAACTCATTTGATATTAATATTTGTAATACATCCAGCTTTAGAAATTAATTTTAGACTACTTATATTGAAAATTGTTCTTACCACACCAGCAACACGAGCTAAAACATCCTCCCATGAGGCATAAACAAATACTCCTTTCTCATTTTTGATCATTGGCTGAGTAAGTCTCTGACGCTTCAGACCATCATAAGCAAACCTAAATGAACAACAAGAATATTATAAAAGAGCAGAGATAATTGTGTCTAATTCAGTGAGTTTTCTAATTGCAAGCTTTTAGAAAAGAGAAAACCAAGAAATATTTTCCCTGAAAGTTTTTCTTCTCAAAAACACACAAAGCAATCAGTAACACAAGTTACTGTGAAAATAAGTTACAAAAACCAGAACATTAGAAAAGCCAGCAACTTCAATTATAGAATTAAAAAACATTTTACTAATTATTCTCCTTCACTGTAGTTTTACAACACTAACAGTTGAATCCCAAAGTCAGTGCTACTGTGCACATTTCTGGTTCTGAAAAGTGTGCCTTTCATGCATGTATAAAGACATGTGGGTACAGGCACATGCACACACCTTGTTTTGTCAGATATCCATTCCTCATTGATATCTTCATGCAGCCTTGGCAAAATTCTCATCACTTCTCCAGTTCTCGTGCTCACTACGATGTTGCTTCCAACTGCATCAAGCACATCAATTGACTCTACCTTCCTGTTTAGAAGAACAAATAAACCCCTTGCAGTCTTTCATATATAAGCGGCAACAGTGTTTTATTTTTGCCTGAGTAGAGTTCATTTTCTTCCTAGTATCTGGTGTTGTGCTGTATTTTGGATTTAGAGTGAGAACAGTGTGATAACACAGGGATGTTCTAGTTGTTGCTAAGCAGCATTTTACACCACATCAAGGACTTCTCAGTTTCTCACCCCATCCCAGCAGCAAGGAGACAGGACAGCTGACCCCAACGGGCCAAAGGGATGTTCTGTACCACACAGCATCAAACTCAGCATATGAATGAGGGGGAAAGCTGGCTGGGGGCTGCTGCTCAGGGACTGGCTGGGCAATTGCAGTGTGCATCACTTGCTTTGTATATTCTAATTCTTTCATCATTATTATAATTTTCTTTTTCTTTCCTATTAAACTGTGTTTACTTCAGCCCACGAATTTTATCCCTAAATTTTATTTTTCATCCCAAATTTTCTTTCCCGTGCCCCATGGGGGGGCCAAAGTGAGCAAGTGGCTATGTGGTGTTTAGCTGCCTGAATTAAATCACAACAGTCCTTTTAAGCACACAGTGTGGGGCATGAAGAGTTGAGATAACAACAGATCTGACCAGAGTGTGTGAAAACGAATTTGTTATAAGCATTCATTGTATTAGTTTAATGGGTGCTGGTCTCGGAGTTGCTGCACACATTCTCAGAGCTGTGTTATGTAACAGCTTGCTAGCTGGATATGTTCCCTGTTTGCTGTTTATCTTCTCTTGAAGGTGGGTTAAGGATGTCATTCTGTCACAGTGTGCTACACTGGTTTATGATAGGACAAAATTGCTGGTCGAGAGACTGATCCGGTGCTTGCGCTCAGCATCGCTGCCGGCCCCGTGCTTCGGGAGCCCTCCAGCGGACTCTGTTGGTAATTACACCCTCCACCTTCCCGGAGAGCCCATCTGTGGGGAGACACCTTCCTCCGCCTTCCCCTGCTCCTCCAGACTAATTACAACAGCTCTTGAGGATTTTGAACATCCTTGGGATGGTCAAACCAGCATGTTCCTATGTTCGAGGCCAGGCTGGATAAAGTCTTGAGCAACCTGGTCTAGTGAGAAGTGTCCTTGCCCATGGCAGGGGTGGTTGGGACTCGATGACCTTCAAGGTCCATTCCAACCCATAATATTCTGTGATTCTGTCTCCTGAATGTGTTTCAGGTCTTGTTTAGGGTTAAACAACTTCTTAAGAAAATTACACAGAGATATGCTCTGAGGCTGGACAGCTTCGTTTCACAAGATATTTTAAATAATATCCTCAACAATTACTGAGTTAATCAATTTGTATTTTCCTTTATATACATCTTTTACTAAGCAATCAGCACAACCTACAAGTCAAAAACATTTTAGGGTAAAAATAAGGGAAGAACAGTCTATAAGCTATAACATTCTTCCTTTTCTTAAATAAGCAGTAAGTAACAGAATTTGTGTTAGATTCAGTCCATGGAAAAGTCTACCACAAAAATGCAGAAAATAAAAATCAGAGAAAACCCTTGGTATCACAGATGGACATATTCTAAGATAAAGTGTATGACAAACAGAAAGCTGTGTCTTCAGTATGAGTTAAGACACCTACCTTGTCTCCCATGGGCGTGCAGTAAAGGCATATGGCTTGGAGGTAAGAGCACCAACTGGGCAGATGTCAATAATATTTCCTGATAACTCAGACATAAACATTTTTTCAACATAAGTACCAACTTGCATATCATTTCCTCTTCCGGTTGTTCCCAAGTCATCTACCCCTGCAACCTCACTAGCAAACCTGGTAGATGCACAAAGAAGGAGAAACATATCTGGAATGTTCAACTGCAACACAGAACATTTTTCAGCCCTCATCTCATTTTCTTAAGATAAAACATTAGTTCATACACCTGAAAGAAGAAAACAATTGTTTAGATGTATTAGTCAGCGCCATCATGTGCAGGAGCACCTGCAGAATTCCATTCAGAAAGGGCTACAAAAACTAGGGAGTTGTATCAAAAAACAGAGCAGTTCAGTACTCGCTGTATTACACAAACTGAGTCCAAGATTAGTCCTAACTAACAAGTTCTTTCTAGAACTAGTTGGGTACATTGTATTCTTTTCCATCTGGCTCAAGTTGGCTGCTACTGCATCTCAGGACCACAGAATAGCATAAATATCACTACCAGAGGCTATCAAAAATAAATAAATCTTACAACTGTGGCTGAGGAAGTCACATATCCATTCTGGCACCAACACCATGGGACCAGTTCTGCCCTGCAGAACTCTGATTTCACTTTCATGCATTGGCCATCTCTCTCTATTTCCTGTCTGGTAGCTCCAGGAAACCAGCTATCAGTCACTAACAGAAATAAAATTTTTAAGTACAATCAGAAAAGAAAGTTTTTAAAAACTGACTCATGGGGTCAGTCAGAAACCTCATGGGGTTTCTTTCACTAGTAACAAACTGACACAAATATGCCTGCTCAGGACTCTCCTCGGTGAAAAGTAAAGGACGTTACCTGATGCATCGAGTGCACTGTATACACCGAGTCATGATGGTTTTGACTAACGGGCCAATGTTCTTGTCCTCCACAGCACGTTTGCCCTCTCTAAATCTGCTCCTGTCACTGCCAAACATCATCGATTGGTCCTAGAACAGACAACAGAACACACATATATCCAGGCTGCTGGAAAGCACAATTTCACCTAACACAAGAGTACTATATGTAAGTCTACACAATTTAATTGGATGTTGTACCTGTAGATCACATTCTCCACCCTGATCACAGATGGGACAGTCCAAGGGGTGATTTGCCAGCAGAAACTCCATTACACCCTCTCTGTTAGGTTCAGAGAACGAAGTTAATGTCAACTTAACATCATTTAGCAGACAGTACAACTAATTAGCCAAAGGAGGCTAAAAGAAAGGTACCTTGCTTTCCTGGACTTCTCAGAGTTTGTCAGTATATTCCAGCCCTTCATAACTGGCATGGCACAAGCAGCAACTGGCTGCAATCACCATAAAAAGCAAGCATGAATACAATATATTTCTTCTCAGTATGGGCACAAACCCCCACTTCCTCCCCTGTAATTCTAACATAGGTATCTGTTATAAATAAATAGAAATAAAGAGGTCTGCAAGGAAAAAAAATAGAGTCTAACTGATGAAGTCACTAGAAGCCACATTTATTAATAATCTGCTATATAACAAGGTAAAATTAGTTATGATTTATTTAAAGTTAAAAATTCTACAATTTCCAGTCCCAATTCAAGCAGTTACAGCATTAAGAATGTCAGCTGAAAACAGATACGAGGCAAATCAAAGAGCTTCAGCACATCTGGAAAACCTCTAAAGTTCAGAGTATGAATCATTTACAAGACATTTATTTGCACAAAGCCTGTATAAAGTCTTGGAATAAAATTCTTCTCGAGATTACTGCAAGATTAACAAAAACTCCTGCTCAGTAAACAAATCCCTCTTACTACTTTTCATTCACATCATGACTTCCACCTTTAGCAATAACCCAACATTTCCAGAGACACAAAGCTCAAACTAGGGAATTGAAGTTGGGGTGAGCTGAAGAATTTTATGCGTGAGTATAAAAGTGTAACCCAAGACTGAACTCCAAAAGAATGTGCATAGATTTGTTAGTACTGCTGGAAGACAGTGTTCAGATATCAATGCATTAAACTAGAAACTACTAACTAACTGCAATCTTTACTTAGAATGAACCTGCAGATACTTATCCTACAGCTAAATTCATACAGTATCTAAGTTTATTATTTATGTAATATCAGCTGAAAATGCATGGCTGAAGCTTGAACTACAAAGCATAAAATGCATTTAACTGCAAACACACAGCTATCAAATGCTCATGTCCAAAAGCAAGATAATCCATAGTAACCTGAGAACTGACTCTGACCCATAGGCAATCCCTGCTGTCCAGCAGCGAGATGAGAAAAAAATGCTTTGAGCAGCTGAATGACAACAATTACTGACAAGACTGAAACCAGGCCCAAGCACAGCAAAAAATGCCTATTGAACTCCATATTGCATATTCCATATTGCAATTCCTATGAAACACAAACAATACCTTTGGAGCTTTCTCTATTTCCACAAGACACATCCTACAGTTTCCAGCAACAGAGAGACGATCATGGTAACAAAAACGAGGTATCTGAACTCCAGCCTTTTCACAGGCCTATAAAAATATAAGAAACAAAGGAAAATTAAATCTTAGTTAGACTTTTCAGCTCCACCTCAGAAAACACTAAGCAGCTTTTCAAAGAGTAACACTGTCAGTGCTCAAGAATAGAGTGCATTTGACCTTTCATCTGAAGAAGTGACCATAAATAAAAAATTGTGATGAAGCAAAAGAATGTCAGGGTGCCAATTACAAATACAGTTTCTCTAACCTCTGTAAGTGATTGAGGAAATGAGAACTGACCCCTCTTTCGTTCTTTCCTCCAATAAGAGAGACAATTCTCTGTAACAGGGCACTAGCAATACACGTAACTTTTTAAAAAACACATACACTCTTTAAAGAAAAGTGCATCAAAGCAAAATTGAAAAACATACAGAGAGCAATAATGGGCATAACGATTTCAAATAATTCAGCAACACGGACACTCTGTATAAAGGTACTCCAGCACAGTCAATCTTCAACTTCAGCAGACCCCAAACTCAAAGACATGACAGAAGAAGAGACGGGAGGACAGAGCCAACAGACTTCCAGAGAACAGATGAAGACAGCCTTTCCCGCGTAAAACCCTCACAGCTAATGGGATCTATGCTACAGCATTGTAACTATGCCTGCCAGAAAAAATACCACCAAATTTAATAAAAAAAACTCTAACGAGATCTACTTTTTCTGACAATTTCTACCAAAACCCAAAAGAACCATGTTAGCAAAACTGAAAAGCTCATTTTAAAAAAATAGCGTTTAAGAAAAATTTACACTAGGTTCCTGCTGGGGGCATTCTAATGTCTAAATAAATTAGGAACTTGTATCCAAAGAACAAGGGCTACATCTTGAAATAAATTATGTACTTTAATGTTTTAATTCATTATACCACATCCCCATTTAATGGCTTCTTAAAAAGAAGCTTTACTTGACACTTAAGCCTCAAAAGCAACAATGCTCAGTACAGGCTGCAAGATCCAGATTCCCTTTCTTCCCACACCAAGAATAATAAAAGCAGCTGAGCACTCTGAATCGTAACAACTAATAACTAAAAGGAGACAATCCTTCATTTACCTAAGACACACTAAAACAAGACTTTACAAAATGTACAGGTTCTGAAAGACTGCTAGGTCACGTATTGTTCAGAGATAGAAGTTCAACCAGAATTTATCAAAGTCTGTGATTGCATCGCATAAATTTTTGTTACTGGGATTGATGCTGCGTGCATCTTCTTTCAGGCAACCATGGCACATTCTTCCTTTTCAAACACTGAATTGCCCCAAGGATTTCTGTCACGTGAAGTTGCATCACAGTCAGTTAAAACACCCCTAAAGAATTGCAAGAAACAATGTAAAGTATGGAATAGAACATGCTGCCAAGAAGTGAGATGGGAAGTCCCAGGAAATTCAGAATGCCATTCCCCACACCTGCAGTACTGTGGTTCCAGGGTTCACCAAGACAGGATGGCCATCCACAAACACCTCTATTTGGTTGCTGGCTGCTGTTGCAGTTGTACGCCCTGAAGGACACGGAAAAAGAAAACAAAAACAACTTTCACTTACTGCTAGATGCAAACCATCAGACCCCACACTCCTGATTTTAGTTATACAGTGCTAATAGAACCCCAGTTCTACAAACAGTGCAACACAGAATCCCTCAGCCTGCAAACCAAGTATGCATATGTGCCCTTCAATAAATGAACTGCACACACGTTTATCACCACAGACCCAGGTATAAACTACAGACACTTACCACATACTCTGGAGGACTGGGTGACCCCAGCTAAGGTCCTGGGGACAGCAAGCAGTCGAAGCATGGTGCTTTAGTAAAGAGAGAAAACGGCACCGTTGTTATTAGCTCGAATGTCTGCTGACAAGTTTTAATCAGGCAGAGTAAAAACTTGTACACCAGCTGGAAAGGAGGACGTATGCACACCTATATGTACGGTTATGGGAAAGTGACTTACCTCCTTCAAACGCAAGATATGATTCTTTAGCAATCTATACACACACATAGGAATGTCACCGAGCGGCCTCACCGCCTGCAGCGGAGCGCCGGCCCCCGCCCCGCTCCCCCACGGACCCGATGGCGCAGCTCGGCGGCGGCGGGCCCGGTGTCGCCGTCCCCGCGGCCGAGGGCACGACCGGCAACAGCGCGACGCGACGCGCGGGTCACCTTGGAGGCGCCGCTGCC